>JBAJNP010000069.1:44195-126681 GCA_036877545.1 Yasuhikotakia modesta | reverse complement strand
ACACACACACACACACACACACACACACACACACACACACACACACACACAATAATATAATAATCATTACATATATTCATATATACGATTATTATATTATTTGCCCTAACCAACTTGGTGGTTCATTTCTTATTAAGCAAAACTTTACAAAACCATGTAGGAAAAGGTACAACCTCTCCAATAAAATGAACCTCAATGGTACAGTTTTCTCCTTCATCAGTGACCGGAAACACAAATGTACCCCTCACCCCGTCCACCGCCCCATCTGGCTACACATGCTCTTTTTCCCATCGCAAGAAAAAAGGTCATATTTCAAATGACCAGTACAGCTGCTATCCACAGAGCTTTGTACAGGCAGCCAGTAAAGTGTGTTGGGATTACCTAACTTCCAAACTTCTCATGTAATATCGTTTTCTCTAAAATCCCTTGCTTATTTTGCCCAACAAATGAGATTCTGCCATCTGTGCAGCAAAGGAGCTTCACAACTCAAGCTTGTACGGTTGCCTCTGAAGATCCGATATTATGAAACCTCCCTGTATCTATGGAGCTAAAAAGTGGGCTTATCATCGCCATTTTTACTCCAAACCTATTGATTCCATCAATAAGAGAAGCATTTAAGAAGCTAAATGACCAAAGCAGCTCACGATGGCCACAAGTGAGTTGTAAAGTTGTTGCAGTGATACTGCAGTGATGCTGTGACATTAATGTTTCTCACATGATGGACTACAGATCCGGCAGCTCGGAAAGGTTGGTGATTTATAAAGCAAAGCACTGCAGCAAGGTGAACATAACCGAGGGTAGTACATTTTGTTGTTGTGAGTTTCTCTGAGTCAATTAATGCATTCAAATGCCCTGAACGTGTTACAACAGCTTTGGATCGTTAGGTTCACCACAAAAGCAGTCAGACAAAATAATTGCATGTCTAATGTACTAAAAAAAGCGTCTCTTTAGTGGCCCTGGCTTCTGTTTCTAAAACAACAATTATGGATAAGCAATCAGAACCAAAAACAGACATCAGAGGATGTGAATCAGGATTAAAATAACATTTCAAACAAAGCAGGAAATATTTGAAACATATCAATTAAAGAAAGAAACATGGAATACTGCATGTCCTATAAAACAGCCAGTTGTTGTTTTACTTTATTAATAACAGCACAGAATCTGCAGACATGGCAAAATAAAAACCTTTTATTTTCATTTTAATCATCATTTAAAATTCATTCAATTAATCATCATTTTAAATTCATAATTTCACATAATACATTTCAAATTCCCTTTTAAACTTTCAATTTTACAAAAGTGTTTACAAAAATAAACACTGTAATATTTTTCCAATATGTCAAGGCATGTATGATGGGGGAATACACTGCATAGCAGCAATGACCCTTTTACACACAAGAGATTTCTCTCTCTTTGTAATATCCTCTTCCTGTCTCCTGTCTGCTTCGCTAAAATGATCCTCAGCACAGGCAGGACATCTGACTCTCCTCTTACCCTCCTGTTTCACCTCATGAAAATGCGTAATCTCACCGTGTTCCCCAGCGCCGGTGAGTTGACAGACAGAAAGAGATTCACACTGAACGCTGGACTTCCAGATGTGCAAACAGCTTTTCTGTGCACACTGGGGATGTGACTTGAAAAGGAGTAACTGTGAAGAAAACTACAGCAGCTGCTCCAGCTGGGATCGTAAAGCTCCTTCAGAAATCATCCCACACATAAACAGATGCCAAAAAACAAATCCATATCCATTTTACACTGTTTTTGGTTTTATGTAATTTGTGAAAATAATGGGAATTTTCATTGCGTTCATTACACTGGATAATGATAGTGGCTTATCTATTTACAGTATAACACATTTCTGAGCACAGTTAAGTCTTTAAAACTATACTTACAACTAAACGGACTATACTTTTAGAAATGAATATGCTAAAAACATTTGGCAGACACTTCATGTGTGTTCTCTGAAAAACAAACCCAAAACATTTGTTCTGTTAGCACAATGCTCTACCAGATAAGACACAGAAGTTTTCTTTTATCACAGCAATGCCATTTTGGTTCCTCAAATAACCTTGCAGTCAAAGGTTCTTAAAAGAACAATTTCTTCACTACCCTTCTATAGTCTATAGAACTTTCCATAACATTTTTTTCCATAACAAATTTTGTACAACAAAACTTTCTGTGGGGGTTAAAGGATCTTTATGAAACCACACAAATATGTGCCAGAATATTTCATTTCAAAACAATGTGAATTTACTGGAAGCTGAACTTTCCTTTGTTGCTTCCATTTTTGGAAAAAACTTCAGCCACGTTTTTACAACGCTTATAAACTTGGCTGTGTGGATTTGCTCTCATTTAGGCATCAGTGCATCAGTGAGGTCAGGGACTGATGTTTTGTGATGTTGTCTGGCTCACAGCTGGCTTTCCAATCCATCACAAAGATCCACACTAGACTTAACTCTTTCTTATGGATTTGTGTGCAGGGCTATTTTCATTCAGGAACAGAAAAGGTACGCCCCACTGCAACAGCTTAGGCATCTTTGTCCTCTGACAACAGTTTTGAACCACAATTTTTTAGCAGAAATGTTCACTCATCAAATAACAGTCATTATTCATAATTGTACACTGCATTCATGCATCTATTGTCGAGATGTTTATTACCCCCAAGTATTGTCATTTTGTTTCCATGATAATGATTAAGTAATTTATTATGCACTGATAAATTGTGATAGGCACTCTGGAAAACGCTGACAGCCAATCGTCAGGGATTGAGAACTTTTTTCTGCAGTGGAACAATAAAACAGCGGGTGTTCTCATCACTGATGGCTTTTGAAACTGACAGCAGCGCAGCTTGATACATCAAACATGACGAAGAAGCTTGAAGGCTTCGTTTCTCACCTCTGACAACGATGTTGGTGGATTTCTTCGCAGGGTTGCCGACGTTGTTACTGGCCACGCAGCTGTAAACACCGGCTTCTTCAATGGTGATGGCCGGGATGGTGAGGGTTCCTCCATTGAGAACGCTCTTCTTTGGAAGTTCTTCTCCGTTCCGTACCCACGTCAGGGTTGGGTTGGGTTCTCCTCCAGAGATGATGCACACCAGCGTCACTGTCTGCCCAGGATTGGCCACAATGGGGTCCTCCACCAGTAGCTTGATAGATGGAGAGGCTGGGGTGAAAAAAATATAGGGTTAATCCAGAGTTTAATAAAAAAGGAGTACTTATTTTTTTACCCAGATGTCAAGTATCTGACATCATTTTGCTCATGAATATTAATTAGGTGATGGCTACACATTAGCTGTACCAGATTTGCTGAAAGTTATCATACATCTACAACATAACACATGTTGTAGATGTATGATAACTTTCAGCAAATCAGCATGCAACCTTAAGCTATTTAACTTCATCTAGATACATTTAATTTTATTCTACTCTCAAAATTGAACTATAATGTTTTTTATATAGGGCAGGGAACAGGGACCTGTGAATTTTAGCAATGGCCCTGTGTAAACCTAATGGGGTAATTAATCAAATGAAATCACATACCCAGAGTATATGGAAGCATACATTAGCACTACAATGTCAGTGAGCAATAGCTAATAGATTTTAAAAGAAATTAACACAGTTAGCATGTATATTTGTTTGCAACAAATACCAGGGGCATGACAGCTTTTAGGTAAGTAATTACAGCACGTATTTATATCCAATTATTTCAGTATGTACCATCACTTCTTGGTAACACTTAAGGTGGGTCACCACTGGGGTTGCACAGCATTAAGTGCAATATGTGATAATTTGCTAAATAATGAGCTATATGGTATGAAAAACTAAATTCACATTCTTGTAGGCATAAGAAATCCTCACTGTAACTTCTATCTCTCTACTATCCACAGCAACCTAAAATTGTCTATACATTTTTAAGAGAGTTAAAATCATTCAGTTATTGCTAACCATTGCGATATGCGTATTGCAATATGCACACATGCATTTTTTCAATATACTGTTCTGCCCTAGTCACATACAGTACACTTGTGCATTTACACTAAAAAGAAAAGTGGAATTTTTTCTTTTTTGCATCAATCTTTTTCACAGTTGACACCCTAAGACATTGCTGTACTCTGCCCCATAATGCACCAGTTGACCGCATCCAATCTACCAACTCATGTCACACACAATCAAAGCCTTCTTCTAACAGCTCCCCCAAAGGACATCCAGCATGCTGTGCTGTTAGGCCCTTCATGTTGGCAAAGCAATCAGTCAAGCCACAGGATTTTGCCACGATCATCAACCAACATGTTGCCAGAAAAACGCTAAGAGACGGGAAAAAGTGAGCGAGAAGGATGGCGCGAGAAAATGAGAGCAGGGGAAGTATGGGTAGAAGATAGAGAAACAGAGATGGCCAGAGGAAAAGGTCTACCGACTCTGTTCATTCTCTAATGGATTTCGTAAAGGTCAGGTCCTAGCTGCGAGTCCACAGAGACAGATAAGAAGCATGGGGAGCCGCTGGGCCATTTTCTTAAGAATATGGTTTTACCATGAACTGAATTAACTGAGAGGCCGGTGGACAGTGAAAACCTCAGTTTCTTTATCCATCATCAAACCACAGAAGAGGAAAAAACAGTAGCAGACCTTTAAATATACCAGGAATAACATACGCAGTAACACATGCACCACTCACAGCTTGTTGATTAGCAGACCACACAGCACTTGTGGTGACAAAAGCCTGAGGGCACTTGCGTCCTGAAAGCAGTTTTCTGTACTGTCAGTTGGTTGCGTGTACTTTAAACTCATTGGACGGCTCAGAAACAGCACAAAGACTGAAATAACAGACAACGTGATTGGGTAAGAGCAGGTTTAATGTGGCTTGTACCTGTTTTGTTGGTAAGTCTGAAGAGAACGCTCTTGTCTGGGATGCTACAGACGTTGCGGACGGAGGCAGTGCACGTGTAGTTGGCATAATCCTGAGGACGCAGGTTCTTTAATTTCAGGATCTTGGTCTCACCCTGCAAAATGAATTAAAGTTCTCTTAACTTTGAGTTTTGAAATTCTTTCATGAATAAAGTGATAGATGAATTGTCTGGAAAAACCTGGAAAAAACACTCTAAAAAAAACAAACAGAAAATGAAAAATTTGTAATCATTTACTTGCCCTCATGGAATTTCAAACCATGCAATAACAGTGAATAATGACCAGATGCTGTAAAGCTCAAAAAAGGAGAAGCACTATGAAAAAAGTCTAATCGACATATATTGTAAGCCTTCAGAGGTCCTGTAAAACCACTGAGTGAACAACAGACTGGAATTTATTATTTTTAAATGTGCATTGTTGAAACACATGACAGAGATTTGAGACCAGTGCTAGACAGTGGAACTACAGTGAATTTAAATTTTCAGGCAGACCCCTGTTACTGTTATGGTCTGTTTGTTTATTGTGATTTCAGAGCTTCATCATTCCCTTTTATGGAAAAAAATCAGTGTGCACATTCAGCCAAACAGCTTGTTAAGAGCAACATGAGGGTTAGTAAATAATAACAGTGCCTTCAAAGGTCTTATACTTGCTAGTAGTGTTTTCATAAAACACAATCGTATAAACATACTGTAAAACATACTGCATAATCCTTCTGTTGACGATAGGCACATTCATAAAACATCAAGTTAATGCATATCTTTAAAAACCACTGCAGTTTATGTACCCAAAATAACTGATAATTTTATAATGCAATCCTTGTTAATTAGTCAATTTTTTGTCTCTGAAAGTTCCCATTATATAAAGCAGTATTATTGCAATTCAAAAAGGACCGCCCACAAAACAACCTATTCCATATCAGGTTCATTTATACTTACAGTATCACAATTTCATATAACTCCATCAGTTATAGTGACACTTTTTAATTTCAGAACCTTGAGTGCCAGGAAACTTGACGTTATTTGAGGTGTTGATCCGCTCGCTAACGTGAGACCCTGTCAGAACGTTGCGGTGCATTAATTTCATATTCATAGTTCTGCAGGGGGTGATGGATGAATAAAGGCTGTTCCAAATAACATGCAAAATCTCCTGTAAGTGCACAGGCTAATGTTCCGTGATTGATTCTCTGTGGGGAATAAAAAGATTGAAACGGGTCCTAAAATATCCTTGTCTTATGACTAATTACCGTAACGTATCCAGTGTGGGCCAATCACTGTGCTGTATCAGATGTGACAATCAGCTGTGTTTTGAAAACGGTTCCGTCAAATCAGATGTGTTCCCTTCTGGATCAGATAACACTGCTGATGTCACAGTGCTGCTTGCCCTTTCGTGATTGGTTGTCCGTCTCGCATGATGGTAACTTTCATGCAAGAGCAATGAAGCTCATCTTGGGTCCTCAGCAAGCTGTGCTTACAGATTAAAGTTATCAAGTGTTAAATGTAGAACTGATGTCAGCAACGATGCAAATAATGTCACTGTTTTCCTGTCACACACTAAATAATATGAAGGTGTCAGGGCTATTTCAAGTATTTTCATATGTGAAGAAGAAACAAAATACTGTGAAAATACAGGACGTGACCCAAACAAGTGGAGTCAAGAAGGAACATTTTTATTAAGGGGTGTTGTAGTGGAGTTTAGTTGTTTAGGGTTGTCAAGCAACTTGTTGCAAGCACCACTGAGCCACAGCGCTCTCACTTGTGTGGGAAATCAGCCCTCAGATGGCTTACTTACATAGCTGCCTCTGCACCAAACTGGGATTGGAGAAAATATTTTAGCATTAAAAAACTTACTCACTTTAGCTTGATCTCAAGTGTTACATAATAAGAGGCTGTGGATGTGGGGTTTGCTTTGCTATTACGTTCCAATTAAAAAAATAAACAAATTAGATTAAAAACACATTTTTTTAATCTAATTTTTATAAAGTGTTTAGTTCTATGTATACCCCAAAATAGACATTACTGCATTGTTGCTTCATAAGTAAACCATTTTTGTTGACTCTCCAAAATATAATATAACTATAATAAGATTTTTGGTTTTATCACTCATACTGTACCTTCATAACTATTAGCTGTTGCATCAGCTGTTGCATCATCATCAGTTGATATTACCATTTTGTGTAAAGTAGTCTTACTAATGACCTAATCACTTACTAGTCTTACTAAGAACTAATGTCTTACCTGTGTGAAGAACGGCTCATAGATCTCCACACCTTTGTCAGAACCTTGGGACAGAGATTCTCTCCCTCTTCTCCAGCTGTAGCGCACAGGGGGATTAGAATTGGCAGCACATCGCAGGAACACGGTTCTCTCATAGTAGAACTGTTCTTTTGCCTCTCCTATACTCTGATGGACCGTCACCATGGGGTCATCTAAATCTGAAATTCAAATAACGGATGGGTTGGTCACAATGTTCCAGCAATTCCCTGATATAGATTTCTGTAGTGATGGATGTATTCAAAGACAAGCATCTTGCAATTGTCTCCTTAATAATAATTGTGTTTTTATGGACATATTTACCTTTTGAGAGCGTAAGGTTTTGTATATGCAAGGCATGAGTGAGAAGTAAGAATAAGTGAAGTATGTATGCGGATGTCAGAAGTATGAATGTGAAATCTGACAGAATGTAAATAGGAAACTAGGCCACGGGTAAACAAATACAATATATTTAGACTGAATGCCTCAATTGATGGAAGACATATGCTAGATGTTCCAGTCTAGACAAACACATATGGCACAACCGTACAGAAACCAGAAATAGGTGTCCCATCATTCAAGTTATTCATAAACATATTACATTACAAAATGTTGAAACTGTGATAAAAATAATCACTGTGATTAACTGGAAAACACAAGAATGCAACATACAGTATATGAAAGTCTGTTTATGAAAATTCCTACAGCTTACAGGGATGCTACTGTATTAACACTACAGTCATAAACTCAGAAACACACACATTTGATGCACTGTAAGTTGCATTGGATATAAGAACCAACCTGGTGCATAAACGCATACAGTACAAGCTATACATACTTTAATAATAATAACTGTATATTATAACTTTAATATGCAGTCATCTTTAATATTCCCTCAATAAATGGAAACTAAAACACATGTATTTGATTGAGTTCAAATATATATATATATATATATATATATATATATATATATATGCAGTCCAACTTGGAAAAAAATCTGTGTAACTGCCAATAGGCAGATTTTTTATTTAGCATTTTAGTTGGTTCAGATCCCAAACTGTAAATTAGTACACCTGGAAACTTAAACACCCCTAAAGTGTGCTGCAAAACACACATGCATTAACAGCCTACATAATGTCTCAAACGAACAACCACTCGGGTGTCTGAATTTGGACACTTCTGTTGCAAGTATTTTTAAAACTAATTTTTTTCAAGAGCTACAATAATCACGGCAGAGTGCTCCAGTGATAACACGTGCCTTTACTGCCCTCAAAGCTAAAAACCTTCTTCAGCTCAGAGTGATTCTGGCTGCTGGTAAACTCTCCACCTATCGGTAAAACATGCATTTTAAAACCTTTATTTCTGTTCCTGAAGAGTAATCAACATGTCCCTTAAACACAGTTGGCAGGACTGTGTGGCAGATTGGCAGATTTCCTGTGTGGCAGGTAAGATTTTAATACTAAACCACAAATGTTCCAGCATTATTAGCATAAAGCTTCCCACCCTGCTATTAAGACCAGCAAGGCTGTTCACTAGCATCTAGTGTGACATTGATTTGACTGAAAACTTTCTGTTTAAAAGGGGGAAACTAAACTCTAATCCATGTCTGACTTCATCTGGAACGCTGCATATGCTAACCACCAGGACAGCCACCTGTTTAACTTGTTAACTTAATTAACTTGTTTAACTTAATCAAAAAATTATGAATGTTAAGAAACACTGATTTATTCATGATTTAGGATGAGATATAAAAAAAATAAAAGCCTGATTTAGATTGAAATAAATCAAAAACAGTCACCTTTATGATCACCTTAAATGAGCGAATATCGAGTGGCACCTTACAAGACAATGATGTCACTCCAGATCGAAGCGTTCACTTGTTTATCAGCAGTACGTTGGCTGTTCTTTGTTATTGACATGCGTTTGAGCTTTGATCACTGCATTAGAAGTAGCATGTCTCTGATCGATAAAAGCGAGTGCCCACCAGCAAACAGTCCACCGTGAAGCGGGAATAAAAATGACGAGCCGAGGCTTGTTCTCTAATTCAAGGGTAATGACTTGCTCCTGACTGCCTCCCTACGGCAATGCGGCCTGCCACCGTCCATCGCTGCTCCTATTCATCTCTCCACTCTACCGTAAATCACTTTACAACATCTATGGCTTCTGCGTGTCTGCAGGGAACACACACAACACGCAACTTCTTTTTGACAGACCATGATGGTTTTTGATGGTTGACAGCAGACGAATAAACCTTTGAAACTCTGAAAACTCTGGAGCTAAAGTACAGATGACGACGCTGCTTTGAAACATGTTCCTCATTTTCATATCACTCTTTTTCCTCAGTCATTACATCCATCATTTTGTGCATTTTCTCACCTATTCAAGACATGCATTAGAGGATAACTGAGAGATACAGACACATGCAGTACAGTATTGCACTTATGTTGATGTAATAAACGTTACTGTTTGGCATTTGATGGCCTAGGACTATAATAGACAAGAGAAAACAACTAACAATACATGTTTCATTTAAGCCTGTGTATTACAAATATGTCTTACCACACTGATTTCAAGCATAGTGTGGTAATGGAACAAGGATAATGGCTGAAATATACAATGGAATTTTTCATCATATAGCAACAGTGGGCATACATTTGGTTTAAAAAAAACAACCCCAGGCATTGTGTACTGGGAATAGTAGAAAAAACAGGAATGGAAATAGAAAGATTGAATGTTTCCTATTAAAAATTTCTTTAAAAATATTTTACAATATATAAATATTGAATTCTATATTATTGTTATTGCATTGCAATTCTATTTTTATTGCATTCATTTGCCCACAGCAATCTGTTACTAAATGATCAAAGATACACTATAGCAATCAAAAATAATGCAATAGCAATAGATGCTTTTAACAGGTATTAACAAAAAAAATAATTACAGTATTTTAAATACTACTAACAAATAAAAACAGTTCAATAATACCTTCAACAATTAAATTAATTTTTATAAAATTTTGTTTGTAAAAAAAACTTTTTTTAATTCTGCTTTTCAATTCATAGAATTTTCAATTCCTCAACTCTTCAAGCATTGCTAAGCATGGTTAGCTCTTCTGAGATGAACTGCTTGCGATGTTTCCCATTTGTAAATCGCTTTGGATGAAAGCATCTGCAAAATGACTAAATGTAAATGTAATGTGTATCTTTAACTACACATTGTCACATAAAACACCAGTCGGCAATTACACTGATTTAAGTCTCCTCAGCCTCCTCAGTACAAACAGAACAGTAACGGTTCTATTTAGAGTGAGACATGACTGAATGCTTAAAGTAATAAAACTTACATTTCAGTGAATGAGTCTGATGAATTCAGTAGCCACTCAGACTGATTTATGTGTCTTTAATTTCATTTAATCAGAAAGAACAAGCTAATACAAGTCACCGGTCCGCAAATTGGATTATATTGGTTGCACTGTATTTTTGCTGTAATGTACAATAAGCATTGACGAAGCGACAGAAAGACGAGTTGTCTATTTATTATATTTGTAATATTTCACATTCGGTTCAGACTGCAAGCACTTATGTCTGTGCTGGCCATTGTCGTTATCACATTTTGTTCCAGATCATTAAATGACCTCATAAGTGGATAAAGTGTTTTGTAAGTAGTTATTTAGCAGATGCTGTTATCCAAAGTAACTTACAGTACATTTAGTGCAGGGACAGTAATTGCTCAAGGGCACAAAGGTTATAGCTCATTGCTAGCTTGCTCAAAACAGGAGGTCAGGATTTGGCTGGTAAGCTTGGCCCAGTTAGTGCCCGCTGGTAGATGCCGTAAATACACCATCTGGTTACAAAACAGCATCTTTCTTCATTGATGGCCATGCAAAATAAAGGCAGGCATTAAAAAATACACTTTCTTACAGATAAACTAGATGGGAAACCTGGAATGAAGTGACTATTAGTGAGAATTTCCAGGCAGATTTCCAGGCATATGGGGGTGGGGGACCTGCACCACCGAGCCACTTCCATTGAGATATAAAGGAAGTGCTAACAGATAACTTTTCCAAGTACTATAAAGCTCAGAAGTGTATGCCAAAAGCTTTCTGCTTTCCAAACCTGATGGCGATGTAATATTTGGGATTTGTGCCATTGCCTTATTCCAAGCAGTTAGTGGGAAATTCAGATAGTGAGACATTCCAGCCTATTATAGACAACGCTGTAATATCATCCGGTTATGATAAATTATTAACATTACACATCAAACATTAAAAATAGATTAACAAGTAAAGTATTTAACTACCATAGTACATTGTATTTGTTATTTCTTTACACTCACATATTCACAAAAAACAAAACATTCCTTAAGAATTCTTTTGAATTGGGATTTAAATGAGCATGATACAGATACGCTACACAACTTAGTGTCCTTTTTTAATTAAACAATTGGAATTTTTGTGGTTTCACCTCATTAGAATACCCAATACATCTTTAAAATAACTGTTATACTTATCATTATAATGCTCAGTTATCAATATAATACTTTGTTGCAATGCTACCATTAAAAATATAATTCTGTTTTTATTTTGTAGAAAAACGTATCTGAGGTAACAACAGAAAGGTACTGCCATACAGCAACGGCTGCCACTTTTTAACTGATTATTCTTGATTCATAACTTAAGGATTTAAGTGAAGTGCCAGATCAAGGTTGAGTATCCGTCTTAAAAGCCAAAGAGAGACGCAGAGATAGTCAGCAATGGCTAATATCAAGCTATCATTGACTCGCAAGAGTCAAGAGTGCGGCTTTCTGCCAACAGACGGGAAAGCTTGTTAACTCACAGTAGACGTCCACTCGAATGGATTTGATGGCCGGGGTGCCGAGGCCGTTCTCAGCCTTACAGTAATAGCGACCGCCCTGGTGTCTCTGGATTCGGGTAATGCGCAGCGTCTCGTTGAACACGCTGGAGTCCTGGAAGCGGTCGGTAGCGCTGCCTGCCGTCTTGGTCCATCGTATCTGAAGGAGGCAGCAAATAGCAAACACAAAAAGAGCATCAAGTGAGCAGGACTGGGGATATAAATAGGTCAAAAAGAACTAATTGCGTATGCACTCATGTTTCATCTGCTAAATTTCTGTCCTTGAAATTGAACAGTTCTGAATCAATCTGACCAGCAAATATTTCTTCTGAAACATGTTTGTGTCTGTGATCAGAGGAGGAGATTGGCTTGTAACTCACACGTTAGTTATTTGTGTAGCAAATGAAGTGAGGAGGTTAGGCACATTGACTAAAGACATATCACTATTGAGCTTTAAAGGTATCATTAAATGACAGTCACTATTTATCTTTACTTGCATAAAGTGATGTTTTTCAAAATGAAACTGAACATTCAATTATCTGTCTGAAACCGTTTAGCTAGTGAAAAGTGGTCATTTTATAACAAAATGCTATATAGCCAGACTGTAGCATTCATTCGTATCCCCTTGGTATTGTGCACAATTTAAAAAAGTACAAAAACACTGGGTCAATATCCTATTGACTTCACACCTGAATTTTACACTGTTTTAAAATTCTAAAGTGCTGTCAATTAGCAAGACAAATAATTAAACTAAATACAGTACACACATTAGTCCACAACAAAGAATATTACTGCATCCATCATATTATTTTACTCTTTTATCATCACATTTAATTGCCTGATTAAAATTTTACAAGGCAAACAAATATTTTAAAGTAAACAAACACTGTGTATAAACCAAATAGTAATTACCTCATGTTTCTGTAATCAAGACAAACACGCACACACAAATATGTGTAACCCTGAAGGGGACATGGAGAAACCACGGAGAGAAAGCTGGGGGCAGTGAGAGAGAGAGATAGAAAGAGAGAAGGGGGGGGGAGTGAGAAAGAGAGAGAGAGAGAGAGAGAGAGAGAGAGAGAGAGAGAGAGCTTCTGTAGCTCTCTGTGTACACTCTATCTGCCAACCAGCCAAGCAAGTGCAGCAAATTGCCCATTCAGCCCTGGCTTGGCCTTAGACAGTCCTAAGTGAGACTTTCTGTGTAGATGACCTACATTACAACAGAACCCTCCTTTATCAAGAACCTGAGAGGCGGGACTGGCTCAGCTTGCATCCAGCTACAAAGATCAATGCTCCACCTTCCTCTAGCAAGTACCAATATCTTTATGCCAATATTAGCTCTTCTCCTTCTTAATTGGATGCAGGCCAATCCTCGCCAGTCCTCAGTCTAGGAAGATAAACTGCTGGCCTAAGTCTAAAAGTCCAGGAGGATGGTAACCTTGGAAAGGGGCAGAATCAAATCCATTTCATGCTTTGCTGGAGGTGGAGGGTGGGTAGATTTGTTTACATACAACCTGGATGTTGGTCAAGAATAACAACGTATTGGAAGTCACGGGGCTTAGTTATGCTGGCTTTCTTTGTAAGCTGGAACAGGAAATGAGGCAGCTAAAGAAAAGTGCTTAGCTCAGTATGTCTGTATGTGTTGAGGTAGACTATAGCTGACAGCATAGCAAGAGGAATTCTAACTTTCAGAGGTGAAAAAGTGGAACAGGCTGGTCATGCATACATTGTGATTTCAATACAACAGCCACTCAAATTCTGAAGACCCACTGTACCACATACAGTGCCTTCAATTCATTTAAAGCTTGAATGAGTTGAATGAGCGCGTGCCACCTACATTTTCTCTGAACAAATATTCTTAAAGGTGCAATGATGTCAAATTCAATTAAAATTCTGTCATCATTTACTTGACTGTAATTTCGGTGTATTCTTTAAACAGAGACATCAATTGACTTTTTATGTGTGCTTTGAATGTCTGAAAAACAATAGCATTTTCTGCACTGTGAACTTTTCCCTCGTGTTCCTCGGAAGAAAGAAAGCCAAATAGGTTTGGAATGACTTGAGGGCGAGTAAATAATGACGGAATTGTAATTTTCGGGTGAACAAGTCATTTAAATGTAATTCTGTTAATTTTAATTAAATTATTTTGTACACTTGTGTGACTATTATAAAGACATTAATAATCAACTACACTACAAAACAAAATGTTTGAGCAATATAGTTACTCAGTTTATAATGAGATTATTGTTATCCCTCAGATTCAACTCAATGAGATCAAATGGCTCATTAAAAAGACATCTGCTAAGACTTCAAAACTGTATCGAACAAAGAAACACAAATAAATCAAAAGTGCCTTTGTGTTTGTAGAGATCGTGATTCAAACAATAGGATGGAGGTGGGACGTGATAATTTGAAGGCAACCCACTGTCTTCACAACCAAAGTGTCTCCATAAATAGTCATAAGTCTGTGGAAATGACAGACCTCCAGACCCCATGGTACACACTACAGAGGAAAATATTATTCCGGGAAAAGGAGGAATAGAATTTTTTTCCATTACAGTCATTGCAGTCACAGCTTTTGATGGCACGGACCACCCACAGATGCTAACCGTCTGATGTGTGTATGTGTAAAACTGGAAAAGCACTGATCTGAAATCAGACTTTACATAAAGTGAGGGTGCATGTTTACTGTATTTAATATCTGCATATTTTTGGCCTTTTTTACTGTGTTTTTTGTATAATAATTCATGGAGAGTGACATCTAATTAATGTTTTCATGTCTGTCTATTGCAGTGGTATATCTGCGATTACTCCGCCCAATCAAACAATCAAACTGTGATCGACCAATTGAAATGCCAGTTAGGAGGCTCTTCCAGTCTAGGTGGGCGGTTCTAGTAAGGACTAAGATCTTTTTGCTGCAGTAAGAAGTCAAAATGACTGGGAACATAAAATTACATTGATTTTAATTTGGAAAATTATCCAAACTAGCGTTCATTACAGCAAACAGTTCAAACATTTGAGTTCAAACATTACAAAATAATAAAAAATGAAAGTGCTGTTATCAAAAATATTACAAAAACAGCCTTTTTCTGTTTATATGGTCAAGTCAGGATTTCTTTCACTGTCAGCTTTAAGTGGCTCAGTGCCTCAGACTGCCTGAGCCAGGACCCTGATGAGAGTTCAGTGACGATAGGCCCAGTATGTCAAATGCAGACAGAATGTGCCCATAAAGAGCTCTATATATATCCTCCAGCTCCCTCACTCTATCATAAAGCAGTCCTGGGCTTCTCTTCCTCTGGCTCTCATTGTGTGTGGGAGGAACTGAAACAAAAGTACCGGCCAGACCTTAGAAAAGGATGTTTTAAAGGCTCACAGTAATTACTGATTAATGTAATTTCTCTGCATGGCCAGAGAACTGATGACCCTGGTGCTAATTTGACTAAGAGAGATTCTGGAACAGAGCCACATATAATAATTCATTAAGACACACAGTGAGAGTGTCTAATGCCAAAAAGTAGAAATTCTTCTGCTTGGACAAGTCTAGTCATGTGTCATTTAAATGCAATGAATCAATCATTCAATCAGTTTTCAAACATTAAAAAATCAACACAGATATAGAAGTAATGGGATTTCATATCAGTAGTTTATTAAACTGTAAAGTATCTGTTCAAAATAATATAAGTTTGTACAAGATAAATATTACTGTGATTGATTGCAAAAATGCGCAATATAATCTGACAGCTACTTGTTTTACGGTACATGACCGTAGTTAAAGTGCTGTGTTAAAGTTAAAGCTATTTTCCAAGCTCCCCTTAACTTCACTGACATATTGGCTTAGGCAAATCTCAACCAAATAATTACAAGTTTTAATTACCAGCAAGATGACAGGATATCTTGCAAGATATGACACACCACAAGCACCAAATAAAATAAATTAAAATCACAATAAAAGACAAACCAGAATAATAACAAAATACAGTCATTTCAAGCATCTACTGTTACTATTTATGTTTCATTAAATAATAAGTTATCATAAAATGGGGTCTGACAGTGTGTTCATGACGACAACATACAATATCATACAGCACAAGACTGTATGATGTTGTGTTTGCACTGTTTCACAGATCTGAGCTGTGCTGGTTCTGGTGCTATTTTACAGAATTTAATGAAGGGATAATGAACGTAACCGGTGCTGTCCAACATCCAACTCCACCATTTCATACACTCCACTAATTAAGTCTGGAAATGCTGTCATTACTCAGAAGTTTACTGTTATTAATTTTCCCTAAACAGGGATGGCAAAATGCTTTAAAGCCTAGAAGAAGATTCATTTACATGCACGGTAAACGAGTCAGCAAAACCAGAGATGAGACATCGGTACAAGTTCATTTATTTAAAATGAGGCCACCAGCAAAAATATTCTATCTATTTACAATGAGGGCTGGGAGGAAAAAGCAACACACAGCATTCAAAATGCATTAGGGTTCCTCAGCCAAAAAAGCTCTCGGCGACAGCTTGTTTAAACAATTAAAACAGCAAATCGCCAAAATGATCAATCATGAAACTCAGAATTTATCACTTTAGAGTGAATTGTGCTTTTCTGCAAGTTTGTTCTGCTTGTTTCTGTTTCATGTTGTAGTAGCTGACTAACCTACCCTGACACAGTGTAATGAAACTTTTAAAGATTTTCATTACAGTCATTTCCTGTTTCAATTTATTTGGAGATAGAATCGAAATAGTACGCGATAGCAAGCAACAGCAAATCCCACAATTAACTCTTATTTTTCCTAGACTTGCCATTGCATTTTCATTATTTTTAAGCACAACAGATACTATCAGACAGTAAATGGTTAATATTGAAAAAATGATTTACACAGACTAAAGCCAATAGCAAACACTGTTTTGGTCTCACTGCGTCAGGGTGTTAAAATCTTTTTCTGGCATGACACACATTTCTGCTCTGGAGACGTGCCCTGAGAAAAAGCATTTGTATTGATTTTTCAGCCATCAGAAATATAATTCATATTTGTGAGTGAGTAATTTTCAATTTGAAGTCATAACATTTTTATTTGTGTTATTATGTGGCAATTATAATGGCTTACATGTGTTGGATGCACAGATGTACTGTTTGAAGGTTTAATGATATGAATGTTAATGGATATGAATGCAATGAATATAGCTGCTATATAGATTATGTTTATTATCTGTTATTGATCAATCTAACTTCATAGTGTTTTCTTTTAAAAGTGGAATTTAAGTTAAAAGATCAACATAGAATCAACAAAAAGGTTCTAGTATTCAGTAAAAAAAAAAAAAAAATCACTCAATTTTACCTGTAATATTTAATTTTTTTATATAAATAAATGCGTTGATTGCCAAGCCAAATAGTGTTACCTCACAATATAGGCTTCTTATTAAATTCATACAATATAGCATTAATATGAACCCATGAATCATGTAACACAACACTTACTGCATAAAAGACAAACAAAAGTTAAAATCAGCCATTAATAATAGCTATTTTCCTATACAAATCGTGTGGAGAATGGCAAACAAAAGCTTACCTCAACACTATACAACACTACACAGTCAGGAGAATTTCTTAGTAAACATTTAGAATGTAGAACTCTTGCTGGCGTTCTGAGGTCTGACAGGGATCCACAGGGAATCTCGGAGTGCTTCTGCAGTTGCGCAGATTCTGTGATTTCCCCTGTGGCTGTCTCCTCTCTGCACTCACTCACTGGGGCTGTTCTTGCTCTCCACTGAAAATGCTGCACTGAGACTGAGATGAGAGCTGTAGAGTGTCGCCTATCTGTAACCACACACACGCTATGGGACTGATAAGCCACTACAAGACACGCTGAAGAGTGAGAGAATTAAGACCACTCCAGGGAGGGTGAAATGGAGAGTGCTACAATGAGTGATGAATATGTACATGGAGCCTCACTGTGTTATTCTGGTATCGTTCTGTGATAATCGCATGATCCATCTGAGCTGAGAGGCATACATGTGATTTAAGTTTTGCTGTATCACCAAACAAGGCATACTGTAAGCCCTGCTTATCTTTTCAAATCACAAATGTATGTTTGTCTGTGATATAAACTGATAAACTGGACCTCTAGTGGTCAGAGAGCATAGAACAGGTAGTTTGTGAAGATGGATTAACTAACCAATGTTATAAATGAACTTACTAGCCACATGGACATATTTGAATAGCAAATCAGACGGTTTGAAATATAAAGCAGTTTTCTCTCATTCTTTGCTCTCTGTCATATCAGTGCTTTGTAATAAATTGCAATAAACCAGATCATCAAATGCAGGTGTATCGTATGTATTTTTTTCAACATCACGTCATGCCTTGCTATTTAAGTCAATATGTGCCACAAATTCACTTTCCATTTTGCAGACATTTTCACTCTTTATTGGCGTTTTTTCATTTGTTTTTTATTATTGTCTCCTTCCCACCAAATTGTATTTTTTTCAGCTGTATATTTAGTCAGAAGCACAGATTCTCAATATAAACATTTTCCCAATCATTTTCTTTCCTTCAGAAACAATAACATTCTCTTCACCTTTATGAACATCTTATTCCACCAACAGTGACGTTGAGGTACCCGTGCTACAAGCAGCCTCATTCTGATAAGGAGGGATCAAAGGTCAGTAAACACTAAGAACCTCACCTGTGGCCGCGGATGCCCTGAGACCAGACAGGTCAGCTCCAAGGTCTCCCCTTCTCGGATAGTGTAGACCCTCTCAGTGTAGCGCTCCTCCTCTATGTTGCATGCGTGACCAGAGTGGATGATCCTCACATTTGGGGGGGCTGCATCAAGGAGAGAAATAAAAGAGTGATATAGCTAAATTCGGTAGATCATTTAAGGTCGCATCATCAACCACCTGCATGCAGAAAACTGTCAGGAAGAAAAATAAAATCCTTGCCATGTGAGACTGATGCTTTCAAGCAAATCAAATTCAAGGTGAGGCATTGTAATCATTCACCTTTCCCCAACAGAAGCAATTTGCACAACACCGGTGACTCGCTATGTGCGCGTAGAAGGATCTTAGACATGCATTTCCAAGCAATTTTATAGACAAAAATACCCACATCTAAGCATTACCTTATATTACATCCCAAAGATGTGTAGGCGACTGATGAGGCAGAGTGTCTATTATTGATTTCCCCTCGAAGCAGTAGAAGTCAGTTCTGCTGCTGCAGTGTGTTTGGCTGATGATGTTTCCTGCACTGATCTCCACTTACCAAACACTTCAAGGATGCAATTTCTGCACACACTCAGATATTCTCATTGAAGCTCTTTCAGGTTTTCTGCTGTTTGCCGCCGTTTCGTGGTTCACGCTTGGCAAAGGCTCCTCACATGTCAGCTTTACTGAAGTAACCCTGACACAGAGGAGGCATCACAGTGGGGAAAATTCACTAATGAATTGCGCCCGCTGATAGTTATATGCGTGATTATTTGCGCGGGGTGTCTGCATTGTTTTAGTGTCCCATTCGTTACGTGAATTATGCAAATAAGGCATAGGCTCAAACGCACCCAGAAATGTAGTTCTGAATGCAATTTGCACGGTGCAAATCCCAGTCTTGCTGTTTGCTTCTGATTGCTAGTTTTTGAGAGCTACAGCAGCAAACTGCAGAACGCATCACCAGCGTTTATGCAGGCACTGAGATCGTCTCTTTAAAATGCAGGAAACATGCTACACCGCTCACATCAAACATATCACTTACCCTATCACTTAGAAATTGATCAATAGAAACGCTTGGAATTTGATCAATAAGCACAAAGATTTGTTTGAATAGGTTTCAGTTAACCRAACGCTTTTCGTACAGGCCAGCGTGATTTTAAYTGCGGCGAGTAAATTGCACTAACATCTGCAGTAAATAGGACGCAATATGTACAAGCAAAATCTATATAGATATTAAACAAAATTTTGGGTTATCTAACTCAAATCTGTGTAGTTATTTGCAGTCTGAACAGTTGAACAGCGAACTTTCCCTTGTATGTTCAACCACAAATAAACTCCATATTTCCTTATATCTTGACAAAATGTACGATAAAAATGGTCATGAATTATCAAACAGAAATAATAAGGACCATCATCTGAAATGAACACATTCCACAGATCTAAGCACGCACACCTACTGTGTGTTTAGGCAATGACAGGAAGCGCTGCTGAAAAGCATTATGTCGCAGAGGCTCCGCTGGATGCCGAAACAAATGAGAAAAAACAAAAAAACAAAACTAAAGTATTATCTTCCTGTGTGCCAGCTGCCTGCTCTGTGCTCTGGCCTAGTTTCACACCATCTATTTTTAGACAATCAGTGTCTTTCTCGCAACCCACCATATGACTATGATACTGTCCGTGTGACGTCAAGAATTCATGTAACAGACATCACTGAACAGGCTTCAAAAGGCCCTGCATGTGGGCTCTGGGTTATTATTGATTCATGAAGCTGCTTCCAGCAGTTTTAACGTGTGCACTGTGACATCTGGTCATTCCCCACAGACCGGAGTCCACTTATACAGCCAAAAGAGGATCATCTCATCTATAGCAGTTACAAGACAACGTCATGAGGGAATTATATGAATGACATAAGCATTACCAACAGATATTCATCTTGGGCAAGCTAGACTGCGTGTATATGAATTTATTATTATATCATATATCTTTTGACATGGCTCCTCTGAAGACCCCTCTTCAAATTATGTCACTTCCTCTTCATGATGCAATTTAAATACGCCAGGTATTTAAGTTACACTATTATTCTGAGGAAGTGGTGAGAATGTAATAATCAATTGTCAAATAATTAAGGCAGTGTAAATACTTGCATCTAATGCATCATGTTTTTATCACATTGTATCAAAGCAAAGTTTTGGTGTTTAACATTTTCGTTAACTAGTTGTTTGGACATGGAAATCACTGCAATATTTATGAAAAATACACCATCACCATAAAACTGGCCATAGATGTTAACAGAACAGTCTCACTCCTCAAAACATCATTTAGCTATTAATCAATTAGCACTTCCTAATTCTCTCCTGTGGGTTTAATGTCTAGATCTGAAAACTACCATAATGAATGATGTTTCCATAGCAATGGTATTTTCGCAACAATAAATTATCACTACATTCTCATGTAGTGATAATTTCTCATCACGTTCCCCTAACGTTCTTACTACCCCCTAACATTTCCATTAAGTAACAAAATAAAGTATGTAAAAAATGTTCAACACATCCAGTTTATGGTTGGTTGGTTATAACAACATATTTTAAATTCTTTGACAAATTTCACTAACAATAGAATAAGATAGAATACAATACAATAAGAATAATATTACGGAGATGTATAAATAAATAACAATATATGTATAACATTGAATACGTTCTAACATTATTGTAGAAACACCTTTTAATAACTTTGAAAAAACTTTTAGAGAACGCTAACCAATCTTCTAAAAACATTCCCTGTTAGCTGCGAGGCTGCTGAACTCTTAAATTAAATTTGCTGGATTGCTCTTAGTATCTGAGAAAGCAGTCCACAGGCCGCATGTTGGGCTTTCCTGCTCAGATCAATCAAGCCGACAGCTGTGTGATGGCCTCATCCACTCTGGAGAGTGATTCAGGTTTGGGTCTGTATCACAGTCAGCCATGTGTGGGAACAGCTCTGGAAATTGAGGCACTTTTGAAAGTTCCTCCAATCAGGCGTGCTTTGATTTCAACACTAATATCTCCCTGCATCCCAAAAAAAACCCTGAAAAACCAGCCGCAGTCCCTTCATCCTCGCAAGGAACAGATTTATGATCACTGCCGGATACAATTAGGAACCGTTTCAATCTGGCTGATTAAAGGTGGTCAATTCAAGTTAATTTCGGATTTCCTACAAATCCTAGTAAGAACAAGATCAGGTGACTTGGTGACTATAATTGCATTAAATGGACAGATATCATTACACTGCTAGTGAGTGGAGTCTTCAATGAATACCAGTGAAAATGGATATGCATGGGTGCTTTCGGTGGACTGTGTGGTTTGATGGAAATTGCTTGCTGCATTTACTCTCTGATTACATTACAAAATGTACATATCACACATTATTACAGAGTGAATTTAATGCCAGAGCCGTAGTTACGGGAACAAACAGTGTTTTAAAGATGAACTGATGGAAAGCCGCTCTCATGCTGCCAACAATAATAGTGCCAGACGTAAAGGCAAAGCTAAGCTGTCTGAGACTGGAGCAGATGCATTTGTTTGTTATGGGGTTATAAAGTCTGGCTCTGGATTTTGGAAAGAAAATAAGACACAGGTGCAATGAGAACCGAGGGCATACATTCAAATCTGTAACATAACATTTCAGACAAATCACTTCATTTACCAAACACTCTCTATTAGCTCATACTAGAAAATATGATATATATTACTAAAGTGTTTTACATGCATTTTCATATTTGCAATATGGCTAGTGCTTTACAATAAGGTTAGTTCATTGCAAAATTGGTCATTGCTGATTTAGTAAGTAAAAGTACAGTAGGTAAATTAAGTAACTAAAATAGCTTATTAATATTCACAAATAGAACTATATTGTAAAGTGATATCAAAATACAATGTCACATACTTGTATACACATGCAACATGTATTTATCTAACATATATATGACATAGAAACTGTGAACAAACTTAATTCTTAAGTCACAAGTATGAACACAAAGGGTTAAGTTGGGGTGTAGCAGGTTGTACAAGAGTAAAACTGTTTTGCTTCATGTTTCATCGCTCAACACTGTTGGACGTACGTGGAAGAGTCAGGATACAATGCAAGAGGTTTTGAAAAGCAAGCCATTTTAAATGCATTTAAAATAAATAATGCAGGTAACAAAATTACTGTGAATAAGAGCAAGTTTTTTTAAAACACCTATTGATTTTTATATACCTCAACAAGTGAAAAATGCCACACAACATAACAGCTCAGTCAGGCACTTCTAAAAATGTATTTAATAATAACCAAAGAACCAGAAAGTCTTTATCACATAAATGTCTATTTTCAATTGCCAAATACAATCTGTCAGTGGAGAGCAGCCTAACCCCTCTGTTCAGAGAGGCCTGGTAGAACATTAATCCTTTTTTACAGTACAGCTCTCTTTTGCTCAATCACTCTAATCAGACACAGGCAGAGGAGGATAATAACCCTACTGGGTGAAGCGAGCCACTGGCCAACCGATTATCACTTTGATACACATGGTACGACAACTGCTGTCCCCCACTGGTCCCCAGCCATGCGGATTAACCCTCAGCCAACCTGGCAACCCACTTGTTCAAACATCGTACAGCGTGATACAGCCTGAAGAGAAGTGAGGAGAAAACGCATTTGTCTTTCTTATGGTGATAATCTCAGCTAAATTCTTGGACATTATTGAATTGACCTCTCCCAAAACACTCTTTTATATTCTACCTACCGGGTTCAGGTTATTTCAGATGAGGAGGGCGGCGGAAAAGACAATTAGCGACCAGGTCTTATGTGTCATTTGATGGCTAGCTCATTTTTACAACTCATAAGGGAGGACAGGCCCTGTGTGGGACACGATTCCCTGAGCCTGCCGGGCCGAGGGCTGATGGAATTTCCTTGCTGCGTCAATTGCTGTGGAACTAGATTGAATAAGCACAGCAAAACGAGTCATTACTTTTCATTAGCCTGGCACTAATTCTATAAGGCCCGTATACGCATTCACATCATAGTTGACAGTGCTATTTCAAATATCCGATTATTTCTAATGGTTAATATTAATCACACTTGATACATAGCTAATGGAGGGGCTACTAGCTCAGACCTTAGAACCTCGGCACCATCCAGGGCCATAAAGCTAAATTTGTGATTAGCGTAGACGGTGCCATCCAATAGATTTTTTTTTAATTGAAAGAACAAAAATAATTAATATTACTCAAACTATATTACACAAGGTCTCTGAACACATGTATCTGCAGGGCCCCACGATCTATAACTCATCCTAATATAAGCAATTTGGCAAAAAAGTAGGCAGTAGGCTACCATTATATAACTAAAAATGGTAGCTGGGGTTCTATTGATCAGTTTGCACTGCATGCTCTAGTGATCACCTGGCATTGTACTATCCCCTTCCCAGGGCACTGGGGACCTTAGCGGTCAACTCGTAATGTGTGTGCCTAGGGGTCAATGGCCACTGATTCCCCAATCCTCAGACTGTCAGGGGCTCAATAACCTCAGGCTGCATGCCACAAGACTGCCAGCGCCCTAGGCACATACATTACAAGCTGACCACTATAACTCAGTCCTGGATATAACTTCTAGCTTTTCTAGTGTTCAAAGCTGTCTGTTCAATACTGTTCCCAAACAAATGCAGCTGAACTCTCAGCGACAGTCTTACCCAAACATAACATCCAATCCAATTTACCCTGAACTCAACACACTTTTTCTACTTAATGCTTTGCAATGTAACCGAAATTGTACAATAGTTAGACTTATAATGAGGATTTTACTGTCATACCACAGACACAACCTGGGGAATAGATTCATTTGTTTTATAATGAAATGTTCACAGACTGTCTCAATAAATCATTGAATATTGACATAACCAACAACTTCATTAAATATATTCCAGTATACACTATTTTAGAATTTTGAGTTGCATAATACATTTAAATGAATGTAAACAAGTATTAAACTATTTCCACCCATTATTTAAAATTTAACATACTTCAGTTTTAATTTTACCTGTTTTCTAAAATCCATATTGTGCACAGGCCACTGTATTTGTGATGTTAGGGCCATTTATAAAGCACAGGACCCTCTTTGACACAAAATCTTTGATGTGAGCCTTGCACGCGTTCTAATGACTTGCTTGCATTGCAACGTTCTGAAAGCAGGTATGTTTCTGTTGATCAGCATTGTAATATGCACAGTCATAGAAAGATGATGTCAATAATGCAGAAGTTTGCTAAGCTGTGCCCTTTTAGCCCAACAGCTTGCACCTTTTTTATCCATATAATACTGCGTCAGCTCTGAGTCAACCACTACGAACACAATAAGTCCCTTTTTAACCCTGTAAGCAAGTGAGCTTACAAAAAAAGCTGGCAAAATACTGTACTAGTATATAATAGTAACTAACAATATGGTTTCAAATGTAGTAGGAATGAATACATCTTAATAATTTTCAATTGCCATGACTGCAGTGCTTTCTCTAAACCAAAGCAATGGTTCAGCAGAACTGAAATTATAGCTTTTATAGAATTACAAAATGGATAGACTCAGTTCTGGGTATTAAACGGTCAAGGCAGTGTTCCATTCCACTGAAAAACACAATATAATAACAGTTATGGTGTGAAGCACATAGACACCCGTGTATATGTGCAGCTGACACTGCAGGGACTATTTCTTTTAGCGGAAGGATAGCAGTTAATCAACTTGACCTTCTGTTCTGCAAAGACCTCATCAATCACACTGAATTTGATTCAAATGAACTCTACCACCCTGTTCTTATACTTTAACTTCATTTAAACTTTAATTGAACAGTTATTTAGTAGGGGGACCAGCTTTGTTGAGCCTGGGGACCTGGTATGTTGAATTTGGTCTGCTTAGCATCTCTCAGCTAACAAGTCTGGTTTGTTAGGCTGTTGAAAAAGTAATGAGTTAGTTCCAGATTCACATCAGCTCAGTGTTTGACCTTTCAGGCTTCAACTGACTTGGTATGCAGCAGGTTCTGTATTTTCTAGCAAAGATTATGCATTTTTGATTTTTTGCATACTTTGATCTATTAGTCTTGAACTGAAAAGATATCTTTATAATATAAGAGATTGTACATTATCTATTTCCAACTGTCAAACTTCCCACGTACCCCCGGGCTAGCTGTGGTATGTGCTTATTTTTCTGTTCTTTCTACTCTAAATTACCTTGTGCCTTTATCTCTTCATTATACCACAGAAATACATTTTTTGGTCTATTTCTTTAGTTTCAAGGGTACAGTTTGCAATTTTTTAAAGCTTAATCCATACCAATCTCTTTTTCAAAGCCATTAGCATCTATATTGAGAAGAACTTATTATATGTACGCTGATGTTTGTATGAGCATCCCAACCAACCTGATACAGCACAACTATTGGTGGAAGTTTGAAAGAGAGGCTACAATACCTGGAATGTTTATAAACCCTGTTTGAGACCAGCTGTTATTTTTGCAACTGCATTTGGTGACATCACCCATTTATATTATTTCTGGCAATATTTCCAGCCTGCTTTAATGATGACAGAACATGACAGCGCACCCTAATTCACAAAGTACCGCTCAAAGTGCTGAGAAAGGACTGTATGATGGAGATACGGACCATGACTCATCCCTACTGTGGAACAAACTCTGTAACTGTCACAACTTTATCAGATCAGCCTGATTTATGAGTGCTGTGTGTATGCATGCAATCAAGTATGGAAGTCAAATGTGACAAAAGTTAAGTTATCTCTGATCAGCCCTGCTTGTCTCTCTCAGCGTGAGTTTGGGTCACAGAACACGCTGCATATCCACGAGTTCCACATTTCAATCGCGTTTCCAGTTCCACGCCTCCAATCTCAACATTCCACTTCACCAATGAACAACTTCTGTGCGATGGCAGACACGCTGTAAAATGCTAAACAACGGGCGCAATTTTCTCCTGCTGCACTGAGACAAATGCACTGATTTCTCATCACTGCTATCAAAGCTACCTCGAAAACACAGAGTTGGGCCTGTTTGAACACAACACCTGATCATGGGTTGGGGGGGTGCAGTAATGAAATTTGGAAAAGCTGCTTATGGCTTACAGAGAGGCTAATCCGTTGATGCAGCATGCTGTCCACAAGAAAAGTGATGATTAGATTATGGTTTGCATTCAGTGCCGGTGAGAGGGGGATAAACTGGGCTTGCAAAAATATGTCCCTGAAATAATGGCTGGGTGTAATTATATTCCTTTAATGTATGCACAAGCTGGTGGGACGCCATATGTTGTTGTCATTGTGGCTTGTGCTTTCGGGATTACGTGGCACAATCAATAAGGAGCCACAGCCACATGCTTTTGGGGGAGTCATGGCCTAATAGTTAGCAAGTCAGGCTTGCAACCCAAGGGTCACAGGTTTGATTTCCAATACCAGCAGGAAACCACTGAGGTGCCCTTGAAGTTCCTCCCAGTTAGCCCGCAGGTGCTGTAGTGATAGCGTCCCACTGCTCCGGTTGTGGGTAACATGCAGAGAACAAAGTTACAATATGTCACTTTCACTTTCATATAATTAATAAGACAACTGACAGATACCAATGGCTGAAAAATATAAATATTTTTTAAATTGTTTTCAATCTAAAATTTGTTGACGTTATACAAGCTGGAATAGATGTAATAATGATTTGCTTGATTAACTGGGATTCCCAAAACTGTCCTGGGCACTTTGAAGATTTGCCTACAGGGCTAGAAATGGTTATTGGTGGGAATGTGATTGGGTAGAGAGAGATTATATGCATGTCCAGGATATCTGACATTCCTGCACTTTGCCTGATGTCGGTCCAGCCTCAACACCTGGCACTGCATCCTCTAAGCAGTCTTAAATCTAACTTAAAAGCTCTGGCTGCTTAGGCAGATGGTGTGGGTGGTCCACGGAGGGCTATAGACTAAGATAAGCCCAGGGTGATATTTTCTCATGCCATTTTCTCTCTCTCTCTCTCACCCACTCACGCTCACATATTTTAGAGCATCTATATGCTTCTACACACCTAGAACAAAGGTTCTTCATGGGTACATTAATGGAACCTTCCAGGTTCTTTGTAGTGGGAAAAGGTTCTTTAAAGATAAAACAGTAACAGATTCTTTGGGGTGCAGAAATGTGAAAACTTCTTTATTTTAGGTGTAATATGTTAGATCCTTAGGAATTGATAAAGCTGGGTAGAGATAAGCAGAGACAGACCTAGAGGTATATGGGTCATGATGCTGAGATTAATCTGTCAATTAAAGCTGCTAAAGCATTTAAACAGACCCATATTCAGCATGAAATCGGGACAGAATTTAGGGTGCACAGAACGTAATTCTTATCCAATATGGATTTCAGTAGCAGTGATCCATCCTGGAGCTCCAGACTTTATCTGTGATCAGCTCCAGTGGTCCCTGATTACAGCATCATCTCCTGAGATCTGGGCTGTTGCTGGAACATGGCAGTGCACACAGATGCCTTCTGTCTGGACAACCAGATGATGTGCAATGGGTCCACATGACATTTATGTGCAAGTGCTATTTTTAGGCTGTTCATTACTTATGAATTTTGTATGTAAATATTGCGTTACGCCCACATCAACCGCTACGGTGCTGCGCAAGCATTATTGCATCAAGCTCTGCATGCCTGTGTGAGCATGCAGCGTACACAAACACAATCTTATGCCAGAAAATCACACACACACACATCATAGTGGTTACATAACAAACGCAGGCTATTTTAAGCACTTCTGATAATAGCAGAAAGGTAATACTGTAACCACGGTCTTAATTTTTCTATATGAATGAACACATAAAAAGGAACTATGATGAATCTGCACTGCAATTGCTAATGCTATTGTACTAAAATGTAAAATACATATAGAAACCCAATCAAATGTCTTTAAATGTTTTTTTCAGGAAAGAACATTAGCCCTTATAAAGCTTTCTTTGCAGACCAGATACAGCTAAATACTGATACATTGTCATATTTAGACATTATAATGCATTCACACTAGCCCTAACTGTAATCAGTGTCAAACTAGTTTGACTCCTCTTGAGTTGCTACTATTTTTAGAGGAATCTATATATGCTGAGACCAACAAAATACTATGGCAATAGACAGGTCATAAATAGCCATTAACAAGCAAAATGCTTACTGGCATTGTGCATTACAGTAAGAATATTTCTGATTATTCTTCAAGCATAATAATAAACCACTGAATCATTTATCTTCCATGACAAATAGGCCATTGGAGACCAGAAGATAACAGAAATGCAAGCATGACAATAAACTGCTCATGTGGAATACACACTTAGCTTTTATGTTATTCTATACACTTAGCTTCTCAATTAAATATTTTACCTGTGCATTAAAGGCTTATACAATTTGCCTGCCAAGTGCTGCTTAATATTTAATTATGAATTATAGTTTTAAAAAAAATCAGGCTTTCTAAAATAATAATTTTTGCTTCCTTATTGGGCTTTTAATTTTTTAAATGATGGAAACCTGGAAATTACCATTTTGAAATGTGCCACAGCGAAGGGAATCATTTTCACAGTGAAAAACTATGTGGAAATTTGCCAAGCATGTGCACCAAACTGGTAATTCCTGCAAGTCAGTGATTATTCAGACATAAGCCCACTGTGTTTAAACAGGTTATATCAGCCTCCTGTGCAGGCTGAACACCTTTAAAGAGAAACTTTTATGAATACATACATTTTGTTCATGCGCTGCACTAGATTTCACAATATAACCCTTAGAAAACTAACTGTTCCATTCAATACCCTTTTCTGAAAATGTGGTACTTTACAATTAAAGTTGACCTAGACTGAATCTGGTATTTACAGGACAGAGGTAAAACCCTTCATTTTTTCCCTCCAAGGACACAGAGTCTTTCTCCAAGTAATTCAATTTGCCCAAATTGAAGTCATTCTCTTTTTTTTAATTTGGCCTCTGGAGTAATGAGGCAGATAAAATGGAAAGGCGGAAAGCATGAGTGTGGAGTTTGGGAATGCCATTATATTGTTGTCCACTGATGTTCAGTCCTAGAACTACAACAAAGTACTTTTATTAAAGTGCTGCTTAATGTAATAGTGCCATAAACTACTCAAAAGTTAAAAGTGTCAATTAGAGCGTCTCTAAAATGGCCCCTTGTGCCAAATTGGGCATGATGACAGGAACTGTAAGGCTCCAACAAATGTGTTTACAGGGTGGACAGCTTCATTCAGCGAGGCGTATCAGCATACAGGGCTATTCAAATCCGGTCCTTTAAGGCCACCACCCTGCACTGTCCAGATTTTATCTCCAACCCTAATTAAACATATCTAGGCCAATAAATCAAGGTCGTTTTATAGGCAGGTGTGTCTGATTAGGGTTGGAGATAAAATCTGGACAGTTGCCTTTCAGAATCATAGTCAACAAACATACAGTGATGGGCTGAAACAATGCACTGCTGCTTTCTTTCAAAGGCTACTGAGACATAGTCGAGTATGGCAGTAAAAATAAAGAGGAAAACAGGATAGGAAAGCAAAGACAGTTCAGGAAAAGAACATTCCTCTGAGAGTGGGCCTTTAGGCGCTCTTCACTACCGATTTATGTGCCTGGTAATTATACTGTGTGATCTGTTTTTTTGTTTTCTTGTTTATTTCTTTGGTTGTCAGGAGAACTCTGTCACGCTACGTCAGTGCAATGCAAAGAAGGATGCACAGTGTGGGAGAATTGGGTGGAAAATTGAAGCAACACTGCGAGAGTCTCACATTGGAAAGCAGTAATTTCAACATCTGTTAACGAAGCAGCTACAGCTACTTGTGTTTTTACTTAATTGTGCTTGGTTTACTAAAGTATGTTCATGGTACACAGCCGTTAGTTAATTAGAATAGGCTTTTTGCATTGTGTTCAACTAACATAAGTACACATCGCATTTTTACGTTCAAGATGAGCTTTGATTTTAAGAGTCTCATTAAATCATGCTCTAAGCAACAAATCTTCATTATGATAATTTTAAAAGAGACGTTTTTAAGTAAACAATCACTACATATAAATTTACAATACATTTATACACCCGGCTGATGTTGTTATCTTAAATGTTTGTCAGTTTGTGTGTTACCTGGGAATCGAACCCGGGATCCTGGCATTATAAAGACTCTACCAACATGCTACTGGAATACACCACAAAGAAATCAAAGGAGTAACATAATTGCCAAATTTCCCCGCTGCGAAGCCTCTGTACAAAACTGTTAATGCAAACACTCGTTCTCTCCCTTTAAATCCGATGTCATCTCCTCTGACCATCTGATCTCAACCCATTCAGGCAGTTCACCAAACCAAGCAGAGAAAAATGAGCACGGTGCTGCTGTAAATGGCAAGAGCGGCTCATTGAAATACAGCACTTTACTCTCCTTTTCACATGCTAATTCTCTGCAAAGGGCAGAGATGATGAGGGCAGTGTTTAAGAATAATGATGGAGAACATTTGCCCTCTTTGGACTGTAACCAATCTGACGGCCTTATGCTATTTTCATCATTTGTACATTGTCTTAAAATGTCATCTCGGGCACATCACTGGTGCAGAGTAATTTGCTTTGTTAAGAAAACTTGTCACATGAACATGGCAAGTAACAACGGACAATGAAAAAGTGAGCTTCACCTGTTCTTTCAGCAGTTCTTTCATCCACACTGCAATACTGAAGAACTTTTGTAGTTTATTCAGTGTTATAATTACCACACACACCGACAAACAAACAAGCAGTGCCCTGCATTCCCCGATAACAACTGAATGAACTAAACCTGCTGCAAATCTCATCACACATAATCAAACAGCAGACACATTAAAACATAATTTCTTAATGCAGATATTGAAAAAATAGCAATTGAACTTACAATTCAACTCCCAGGTTGCCGTAAGTTATAGCTATGTATACCGTGAGCCCTCCAAGATTGATTGGTAAAATGTTCCCGTATCAGCAAAAATACAAAGTACTTTGACAAATACAAAGTACTGTGAGTGTTTACAAATCTATTCTAGGAGTGAAAGATCCTAAACCTGTCAAATAAGCTTGTGTCATCATTTTGATGCTTGGAACATTCACTTCAAAATAATTTGTATAGACATTTTTATACAATACATATTGTTCTAGAGCAGTTTACATAAAGTAGAAACAGAAAATAAAACTTTGTGTCCTGTTCAGTCAGAGACCTATTTTGCATCTTTTTCATTTCATTGGTTTTTCTCAAATCTGTTCCTCAAAGTCTTTCTGAAAGCTCTTTACCCCAGCAACTGATTGGTGTTAATATTAGCAAATTACTTTGAGATCTTCAAACCATACAGATATGAAAATCAATAGAGGTCACAAAACTGTACACATCCGCTGGATAAAAAAAGCATTCTTGACACATCGTGCTGAAAATTGTTTCTTGGTTGTATAATCAGAACAAGTCATTAGTTTCTATTCTCACTGTTGCTAATTGACAGTTTCACTAAATAGAACTACAAGAACTACAGTGTCCACAGTAACTAAATGCACTAGGGTATTGTAGGCAAAGTGTGTTTATGTTTATATCTATGTGGTTCTGCAAAACAGACCCCATTCATCTACAGCCAGTCAGTTAATCTCAATTCACTGGAGTTACATGAGCATACATCATGGGGCATATTTATAATTTATAATTTATAACTTAGGATCATTTACTTTGAAAACACAGAAAACCCAATTACTAGGAGGAAACAACAAGATCATGAACATAATAGAATGGCAAAAAAAATAAACTATGTATAGGAATAATTTATGAGGTGCATCACAAACACATCTATAAACACACTATTAAAGTTACAATACATGCTGGTACATGAACACATCCTGTCAATAGCCTATATCCTATATATATATATTTTAGTAATGAAGAAATAAATAACCAGAATTATAAGAGAATGCTGTTATTTAATATGATAAGAAAGATGATTTACAATCACTTTCTAATATGGAGATGTACAGTACATTTAAATGCAGGAAATTTGAATATAAGCCGGTCTGGTAGCAAACAATTGTTGTAATTGTATCAGTTATTTTGTTAAAGACTAATAATGCTATTCATTGAACATCTGGTAATATAAAACACAGAGGGGGGGGGGGGGTTGCTGGGGGAATAGATTACTGCATATAAATATAATATGCAATTGTAATCACATATTTTTATTAACTTTGATGTCATTTGAAGATACACAGTCTTGCTCATGTCAATAACACAATATGTCTCATCAGCACCTGATCATTCCAATCCCAGATATACAGATAACTAGTTACGAAAATGCTAAAATTAGTCATGATTGTCAGGCATGATTATATATGTGCATCCATTATCATTGCATTTGTAATATAACAAAATACTGCCTGCAGCCTTTTTAAAAGCAGCATCTTTTTTTAACAGTCTGTAAAAAAATGTTTTGTTGGCTTGATAGGTTTCTTTATAATGCCTGTGAGATTTCAGCTAATTACAAAGAATGAACGGATTCATGCATAAAACTCCTCCACTGGGACGACCGACCAATGTTTTAGGCTGCAAAAGAATCTAGCACATATTAAAAATATCTCGGACTTTTTTACAGTCTGACAAAAACAAACACCTTGTTGTTTTCAAACACTCCCCCTGCATTTGATTGGCCAGACAAACAGATAGCCCCACCCACATTCAGACCATTGACTGAACGTTACATGGTTAAGCATAAGTTAATGCACATCAACTGCTTATTTATTTCTGCAGAGCTAGGAAAGAAGAAAGTATATTATCATTGATAAAATGACATGCTGCAGGTTTAAGCTCTGAGCAATTGTTCTCCTGCATTTGTTAGCATGGCTGTAAGTCAAGTCAGCTAGCGTGTGAAATTTTAATTAAGGGGAGAATCCTTACACAAGTCACGGTAGCTCTCAGGGCACACAGATGCACTGACAAGAAAAGACAGACTCAGTTTAAACAACTTACAGATCAAATGACTTCTCTCATCCCAATAAATACAGAACAAATGTGAAACAATTATCTCCACCTGTGGAGATATTTTTGATCGGTTTTCTATGGCCAGAAATGTACATTACAGGACCTTAAAACTTCTCATACACTGCTGTGAACCACAAAATGATGCTTGGCTAGTGCTAGCAGCAATGTGCAGTACTTTATACTCATTAACACTTATTAACACTTATTCCCACAAAATCTAAAGCTAATGGCTTGATAAACATGAGGGGAGCTCCACTGCAGATAGAAAAACACTGTGGGTCGATGCATAAGAATTTACATTTCTCTGAGCTTCTACATCTGCCCAGCAGGTTCACTGATGCAGTTACCACAATACTCACTTATTTCCATGAATATTTAATGACTCAAACTACAAACCATTTCCTTTAAAATACTGCATGAACGTCAGCAAATACAGTTGAGAAACTTTTTCTACAACACCTTCAAAAACAAGTAATTCCAAATCAATAAAGCACCGCAGGAAGGTAAATTGCTCCGTACGCTTTTCATTTCCCTTGAAGGAGTAATGGAAAAAGAAAGGGAAAAAAATAAATCCAACCTTTAAAGTAACTTTCATTACCTTAAAAATAATAACAATTTTGCTATGATTCAAACAACATTAATGTACAGCTTGTGTCAAAGAGGAGTGTAGAGATGTTTTTTGCAGGGGCCTTAGCTAGAATTGCAGAATTGCTTCTGTTATGCTGCTTGCCATCCTAAGAGACCTTCAGTGAAGCATTAACAATTTGAAGTCCAAGGTCTTGCTGAGGTTATTTCTTGCTGTTCCATTGGTTGTTAGAACATTCTGAGTCCACCCACACAGAGGCTTGATCAAGACACATGACGCAAGACTCATGCATAGTTCAGCGCTGTACTTGTCAACAAGCATGTACACCTGAAATAGGTCTGACATCAGTACAAGACATTTAAACCCTTAATTAGATGTGGGGAATGTTTCTATGATTTGCCTCAGCCCTCAACTGAGTCACCAGACTGTTTCACTGTCATACGGTACATCATATGGTAACTTACAGATGGTATTTAACCTATCAAAACCATCAGGGTGATGCCATGGGGTTGCTAAGGTCATTTGTGTGGGTGTCAGCACATTGCTAGGGTGTCACTTAGGCATTGCTAAGGGGTTGCTAGGGGTTTTTTTTGGTCAAAACAAGGTGATTGCTTCCTGGCCCAAACAAGCCCACCCCCCCAAACTTCAGTAATGTCTACAATCCACAGATACAAAATGTATCTGGTCTCTCCCTTAATTCAAATCTATGGAATGTTTTCCTGTTTAGCTGTCATGATTTAAGCTATCCTTCAAGTCCACAGAACTAACAATAAATATTAAAAAGGGCTTTGACAAGCCTTTGCTGTAAGACTTTAGTGTGGCCCCAAACAGCAGTTTTCTCTTTTTAATTTCAAGATGGCAGTAATCAATGTCTGTTAGCTGGCATTCAGAACAATAAAAATGCTTGAAAAATTAATATGAACATAATAATAGAAGGTGTGAAGGGTGCAAAATATCTTGAATATTTTGCAATAGGTCCTCATACTTTGCATGTATTAGCATTTAATACAGTAAGTCATTATTTGAGACATCATAACAGGAATATGATTGCAATATAAATAGGTACAAAATGTCTTTATATACACTCAGTGATGTGCAGTTATATTGGGAATTGGCACCTATTACATGCAATGAGTTGGATGGCATCAGCAGTGTTTTAGTGTCCAAAGTGCTAATTGACTGTTTAGCTGTTATTCTCAAGGGAAGACACAGTTCTTGTGAGTGATTGCTTTTGTTTTTATGCATCTGTAGTGCCACTTTATGAGTCACTAATCTTGCCCTCCTGCTTTCAGGACTTTAACTCATAGTGGTTCTCAGGAGACGGCAGGCCGGCTATGCATCGATTCTTTATTCCCTCCTGATATACTTTCAGAAAACAAAATCTGTTTTGTTTTTACACATAGGAAATAAACAAAACAACATTTCTTTAATATCTCATTTGCCATTGGTTCTGAATTGAGACTAATGAGGTTATAAGGAGATCAAATGGGGACATCTGAGGTCCAAAATCTCTCAGTGACTAGTGAAAATAAATTACATATTTACACACAGAAATTACATATTTCTTTCGAGAAATGAATGCTAGTAATTTTACATGCATTACTGCCTTCATTTTAAAGGCTTGTATCCATTCACAATGTCAACTGATTTATTCATGTTTATTTTTCTAAAAGTAACATATGAGACGAGGTTTATACCTAAATTAACCCATACTTAAGATTTCCATTAAGTCAATAAAACAGCAACCACTGAGCAAAATAAATAAATAATACTTATGGGTACACTTATGTGCTATTATTAGCCGTTCTCTGTTAGAACAGTATTATTTCTGGCCACTATACTGCGCTCTGCATGAGCAACGATGACTTCATCCAAACTAGCATTAGGTTGCAGTAACGCATGACATGGTTATTCATCCACATGCAAAAAATGACGAAAGCTGCAGGTAGCAGAAGGCCCACCATATAAACACGACAAGTATTTTAAATTCATACTCTATGGTGCTGTGTGGGCTATGTAAGCCTATTGGCTCTCCACGCAAGCATGTCTGTCACGCTTAAGAACTTGAATAAAGCCAGTTGAAACATATAAAATGAGCAGCGGGGCTGCGAAGCATCAGCAGCGAGACTTCAGACAATATGGGAAGATTCAAGGATAGACAAGAAATAACAGTTAGATTCCAGTGAGTTGTGATTGGTTAAAATTCCTCTTTCTGTAGTTACATTACATGATGTTCATGTATTTGGCAGATGCTCTTAAAGTGTATTCAAGGCATATAGTTTATCAGTACACAGGTTCCTCTGGGAATCAAACCCACAACCTATGCACTGCTAATGCAATGCTCTACCAGTTGTGCTACAGGAGCTATTTTGTGCTACAAAATGTTTTCCATAATGCACCATAATTTACTTTGGAAAAATGCCACAACCAAATGCATGCATCTTAAAAAAGTTTGAATATGCGTATTTTTCTGTATATTCATTTTGTCGTGTTGTACGTTGAAATGGTATGTCGTACGCTGCCGTAGACTTTGTGTTAATAGAACATGGCACACTGACTGTGCTACACAAACCAGTGGAGAAATAATAAATAATTCAAAGAAACATATAAAGAGTTTCCAGACATGCTAACAGTAATTCTTAACAACTGTAATGTGTTTTGTATATTCCAAACTCGGCTGGTGATTTCTGCCTTGGTGTTCTGTGGGAGTGTGATTGTGTGTGTGTGGGTGTGTATAGAGGGTGTAAAAGTAATCAGGCTCCTTTGTACAATAAGAACAATTATACGATTGAAATGGAAGGCCAATCAACAAACTTAATGCCATTCAAATTCTCAAGGCCCTCCCCCTCACAGGAAATGTCACACGAAATTAAATGAAAGAGCATCTTCAGTATTGTTACAACTCGTGTCTATGTTCCTTTAAATGGCTCTTTGTAAAAGGTGTGAATTATTTAGAGCAGGAGCCAGAAGGACTAAGATTGGCCCTTTCACTATGGTCAGTCTAATCCTTATAAGCTGTCACAGGTGAATGTCTAGCTCTGTTTAACACTGAGTCATAATGGATATAAAGCACAAATTTCATCAGCCCCTGTCATCTGAAATATATCTCTAATTAGCAAGCTCTAACATTACACCACATTATATTGTCAATATTGGGACCTCTGAATTTTTAACAGGTCCAGTCTTTGTTATACCAGAGATTGTATTAAATTATCATTAATTTAATTCATTTTAAAATGTCTAACCTAATGTACAGTGACGCTTAAGCAGTCTGTTGTGGTCAGATAAAAGGCATGGATTTCATAATCTGCTGGTGTTGGTAAAATATAAGCAAATCTTCTATGGACAAAGGGGATCTAAAGGCCTTAAATTTTAGCAGCTTGGATTATTACTAGAGACCAGAGAAAGGATTCATTTGGGCTACAGAGTGTAATAGTATAAGCTGACTTAGTCCACTGTCCATGTGGACACATCACAGCCTAAAATAAATGGAAAGGCTGCATGTGAAATATGAAATAGCAAAGCCATTGCAGAGGGTCATAATATATAAATATTAGAAAAACATCAATACAACTTAAATCCAAACATGATGACATTAGGTCCAACAGTGAAATAACAGTTGTACTGCATTACATGAACTAAAAGCGTATCGACCTCTTAGATGCCTTGCTATTGGAGGCGCTTTTTCATTTCAGACTAAGTGGCCTGTTGGGATTCTGTAATATAGTGCATTAGTCTATTTCTCTGTACAATATAACTATAAAACATTTATTCATAGGGACATTAAGATTATCTATCAACTCGCTCCAGCCTTACCAGTCACAAGTCTTTAACAAGGCCGATTGAATTGTAATTCTTATTGATTTAAAAATGGAAGAAGAGCTACGGTATTTTATGTAGCATCTCTATTTACCAATACATAACTACTTCATATTTGCTTCAGTTTATCGTCATGGCAATAAAGCAAAGCTAACCTGAAACTGAACACCCCTCAGGTATCAGTTTTGTTTAACATATGCTTTGATCAGTCAATGCAGAGAGGAGAAAAAACATAAAGGTTGTCATGGGAACATCAAGCACCAAATAACTTACTGTATCTGAGTGACGTGATGTATTGGATATTTAAAATAAAAAGAACAGGAAAAAACATGTTGCTGTTGACTGACATTCCACAAGAAAAATCTATGAATATTTTTGTTAGAAAACACAGCTATTGCAAACCACAACAAAACGACAGTATGCAGCGCCATTGGAAGTAACAAACCAAGTACAATGTACAATTAAATGTACAAAGTACAATTAAATTCTTCACAGCATCGCCATTGATGCTTCAGTCAGACAAAAACACTTATCATCGTCCTTATCATAGTAGAGTTTAATCAGCAGTAATTGTGGGGGCTTTACGTGGGGGCTGATTCTGTGAGGCACTGTGGTTACCAATCAGTTCAATGATCGCATCTCCAACTGTAGAGTATCTAGTAAACTAAGGGGGCGTCATGCCTGTAGCAATGAAGTACAACCCACAGCGCTCCCACATTTGCACAGGTCATTACATGGGAATCAAAGCAATGCAATGTCTGTTTGTTCATACACTGCTCATGAATAGAGCCACAATGCCAGCCAACACACTGTGAGACATGAGCATAATCACACCACTTGACCACACTGAATGTCAACTGCTGTAAATATCACAGACCCAAGATTATCACACCAAATGAGTAACAGGGCTCATTGCCATCATGACTATATGACAACCATTTATTCAGCGTAAATAAAAACATGCTACACCTGCTACAGAAGCGTCATCACGACAGAATTGAAAGATGTGTATTGTAATTCTTGAAAACAGGAAGTAAAATTTAATTCTTGAAAACAAGAGACCCTGCTCTCACATCCGGTACTTGGGTCCAGTTGTTTGCAACTAACCTGTGGCACAAATTTAGTGACGTTATATGCAATGATTTATGCTTTTTCTGTCATCCAAACAGTCTTTCAGTCTTTCATGAAGAAACCTGCCCTTGTAATCCATGTGACGTCAGTTAAAATAGGTCTCCCAGCCCAATGCTTCATAGATATAGCTTTTATTCTATTAAGAGCAACCCTTTGTAATATTCTGCCGACGAGATCTAAGGAAGCGTTTCCATGGAAGCTTCTATGATAGACTGAATGCCTGACATGAGTAGCTTAACCTACATAAAATTCTGTCAAAGAGAATTCAGTCAGCCCACATCCCTCTTTTTTCCAATATTGTTTTGCGAATCACGCATCACTCAGTCTCACTCGGTTTCTTTGGTTTCTGTTCTCATTGAAGCACAAACTCCTCTTTCAATTGAAATATCTGATTCTTTCTGACCGCAAAGTATGTTCAGGGAAAATCATAATGGACAACTGTGATGAAACATCTGAATAAAAGAACTATGAATGCAATGACATTAATAACATCATGTGTTTTTAGGTCTACACTTTGTCCTACTATAACTGGCCATAATTGATCAAGCCATGGATTTAATAATTTTAATGAAGCTCAAAATGGCAACCATTCATCCAACATATTTAATTATAAAAGCAACTCATATAGTTACAATTCATAAGACTTCGTTTTATACATGCAAGGCAGAATGTGGCCCCTACTACTACCGTGTGCCCCACGGTGCACCTGTAACGCAGGAACTGTCACTTCGCATGCCAGCTATAGACAGGCCTACATCGCACTGGACATTACACACAAAATCCACATCCTACCATCTACCCCATGCATTTTTACAAGGTCACGGTACCTCCGTGGCTAGTGTACGAAGTAGATACGTGTGTTTGTCTTACCGTATACTCCCTGGCACAAAACTCCTTCAAATAGTACGGCAAATAGCCACAGCAGACCAAAGACAATATCCATCTTTACGTTAGTCTTAACATATCCAGCTCCGTGGCGACCGGTTCCTCGCGCACAGTCCGTGCAGTCTAATCTCACACTTTGCGTGACGGTGTCAAATATAAAAAAACAACTAAAGTGTCCGTTTGTGATATTTCATTAGTCATGCCTTGCCATTGCAAAGCAAATGTTCTTCTTTACTACAGAACTGGCTCAACACAGAGAAGGAACACTAAACCCGAGAGCCGGTTTCCCTCTCACAGCTTCGCCGGCGTTAAGCACCGGTTGGATCCGCTGGCGAAAGTAAATGACAGCGCCATGGGAAACGCACGCACTGCTGATCGGAGTCTGGTAACGCGCACTGGTATCCACCTCTTCGACGTTCACCCAAAAGATAAGACTGCGGAATTTAATGCGAAAAATACCCAATGATCGACGAGACCTCAGCTCTCATCCTTTCACGATGTCAGCACGCCGGCGAGGCAAAAAGGCACGCCGATGAAAGGTATTCCTGGATGCAGAAGGCGGCGGATGCGAGGCGCTCATATAGTAACGCTGTGAATCTTCGTCCTCGGGTTTCATCCAGCGGATGAAAAGATGAATCCGTTATTTCATAAGAGCCTCGAGGCAGCTTTACTTCTCGGAAGTCTCAAGCTCCGGCAAAACTGATGACACGCACAGATGTGTCAGGATGACAATTTTCAGAATAAAGCGTAATTTAGACTGGATAAAATGGGAAGGGTGGTCGGGCACGCTGCGCCATACGTGCTGCGCTGGAACGCTGGAGCCCAGCTGGCGGACTACGTCAAAGAGCGCGTGAGTGCGCGTGTGAGCGCGCGCGCTTCCGTCTCATTTGTATGAGAAGCACTCGCGCACTGAGATGTTCGCAGCAGAGCAACGTGAACTTCATTATAAATTAAAGGCGGTATACATGCTTTAAGGCGTTTGTCGTAGCGTTTTGTTTGAGATCACGTAGCTGAACGTTTATTTCGGTGCGCATCCTTCGAGGCCTCTGTTTAGTTTGTATTCAACTAATCAAATGCATTTATTCTTTTTCATTCTTTATTTTTTCAGACAAGGACTTCTTCAGTCTGAATTTCAACAGAATGGTTCTGCAATGGTACGATCATCTGAAGGCTCCATCACACTGTTGCGTTCAACTGTGTTACGTACAATGAATCTGTTATATTGAAATGACAGGTTTCACTTAATTTATATGATGACCTTTCAGTAAAGAATGTGCTTTGCTAATAAAATTATTTGCACTTTTTCTTAAAGGGATGCAAAAATCTTCAACTTGCAGGGATAAGTCCATCTGCTAGGATTAATGTTCTGGTTCAAGGGCACAAAACGGTTCTCAGTAAATCTTGCTCATAGATCACCCAAATTTAACCCGTGATTTACACAAGCCAGTTTACATCCCTATAAACCAAGCTGGCACCATAATAAACGGATTCCACATGATCTTCTTGCTTCAACAGTATGTATATTTTAAGAGTACTCTTTTAAATTGCACTTACAATGATCATTACAAGCCATGCAGCCAAGTTAATAACGGAATGCTTTCCATTACGAACCCTTTTCAGATTGTCTGCTTCGACAATGAGGTTCCTGGCCAACATTAAAATTGTTGATCACTAAATTGTGTACTGCACATATAGTGCCATCTTCTGGAATAAGAAAACAAGCATGAGTTTATATAACAAGTTATTTGAAAATAGGACACCTTGATAAGAGCAATATACACCACAGCAGTCAATTTCAGATAAATTTAACTAAAATTTAACTAACATTAATTGTTTAATAATAATAATTTTTAATAATTTAATAATAATTAATAATTTTTATTAACTGTCTACTTACCAATCAACCACTGTGGATAAATATAGCTAAAACGACCTTTTTCTGAAACTGCCTTGCATAAAGGAGAGTCAAAACGGTGACAAAGTTTCAAAAAGTGCTACTGTGGCTGTTTCTTAGGGGCAGCTCTAATTCACATGCATGTGCAGCATTTACTAGCAGCTTGTATTTTGCCTACAACACAAACAATGAGTTGGACACTTTTATGAACAAATAAGCTAGATTTTCAGTCTATTGGCCCAGAAGTGCCAGTGTTAGTGTCACATAAAAAATGCATCAAACACTTTAGCGTACAGACTAGCTAAGTAGACCTCTCAAACTCTGCCAAGCTAGTGAGTTCATAGCATCACTGTAACAAACACTGTTTTTGTTCTGTAAATGACTCGGAATGGGAGATGGGTATGTTAACTAATTATTAGTTCCCGTGCTTATTGACCTAAGATCTTCAACTCCTAAGAAAGACTTGTCTAAGAATGACAGCCAACGCACTGTAACTGATGAGCCAGTTTTGGTCCATTACACAAACATAACACTGTTCACCACTTAAATGTTGTGTGCAAATCAAAAAATCAATACTGGGTTTGATGAAGTCTCTATTAGAAGTCCCAAAAGACTTTGAGTATATTTGGGTCTACAGTCCTAAATAAAAAAGCACAAATGCTTTTCTACAACATTTTACTTTCTTTATACACTTTTATAATGTACAATATTATCAATGCATAATAATATTCTGTTGAGTCTAAAGTGGACAGAAATAAAAAACGTATTTGGTTTCACACAAAACAAAATCAATGACTACTAATTATAAGATGTTGCATATTTTCTAGTTTTATTCTAGTAGTATAACACCCAAAAAAGTATAAAATCTCCAAAGGCAAAACAAATTGGCCGCAAAAGACAGCAAAAGCATTTACATTTTCTACTCGTCTAATCTATATCCTTTTCCAGCTCACCTTGTTCTCTCTATCAGTTTCCAGATGACTTTAACACATCGGCAAAGTATTTCAAAGAAATTCAGTGTGAGTACTGTTTATCTACATTTGACTTAGCCATGACCTTGTAAAGATATAGGACTTTAATTCTTATGGTTGGTTTGCATCACATCAGTGTGAATCTTTAAAGCGTTCTGATCCTGTCTGGATGCTGGAACTACAGAGTGTTAATTAAAGCAGATGGAGGTCAGTAACATTTAATTAAAGTCTCAATTTGAAAATGCAACCTATATTAACATAAAGTCATTCCCACATCTGTAGTTATACAGATCACTGTAGCTTACCATTAACAGGAATGCCTTAAAGGTACGTTACATGACAATGTAAAAATACAAGGACATCCCCTTCTCATTAGCAGGTTTAGCTAAGCTTTCTGTTTGATGAACAGAAAAACTTTATTAAAAGCATTGCTACTAATACACATTTGGCAGATGCTTTTAAACAAAGCAATGTACAGAGCTATACAAACAGGGTATTTTATCAGTACTTGTGTTTCCTTGGACTTAAACAAAATCTTTGTGCTGCTAATGCAATGTTTTACCATTTGAGATAAAGAAACAACTAATAGGATATGATTGTTGTATAAATAAAAGTTGAAAGTTTACTAACAGCTAGTTAGACAAAACATAAATTATTATTAAACTAAAATATAATAAAAAACAATTAAATGAAAATAAAAGTAATTCAAAAGGTGTTCCACAAGGTTTGGCTTTGTGAATGCAAGTTAAGGTCAGGAAAACAATTCTATATGGACCTCACTTGACAACGGCAGAATGCTAGAATAGAACAGGGCCCCTATAAACTGTTGGCAGAAAGTTGAAAGCATACAATTATCCAGAATGCTATTGTATTCTGTCACAAATTACTGGAATAACCAAACGTGATAATTAGAAGGGCGAGTCCGCTCACTTTTGGCCATATAATGCATGTTACCCTGCAGCTGTTGGATGGATGGATAGATGGAGCTAATGATGCAGTATAATAACCTGGACGGCTGTGAGGTTTCTGGTGAGAGGCTGTCTCGTCACTCTCAGCTCACTGTTGGGAAAGCTAATTTTAACCTAACACTAATTTGCCTCAGCTCCCTGACAAACACCAATTTCAAACTCACCCTAATTAATCAATATCATGGGCCACTACACCAAATGTGCAGCTGTCATCTCTGCCCTGAAGCCCTGTAAGGTGCGTAGCTTTAGCTAAAGACTAGCAATTAACCTGACACGCAATAAAAGTGCTCTAATGGTCCCTGCCATGGTCATATTTATTCCCTTGAGTGAGTAATCGCACTACACCTGACATCACTGCACTAATCTAAGAAACATTGCATAAACTTTCTATAGTAAAGGCATATATTGATGAAATGTTTGATAAAATGCAAAACTTTATTGCTATTATTATTTTGTAATAGCAGTGATTGATATGTACAGCATGTGTACAGTACTCAAATAAAGGTTTCTAAAAGATTCTTAACAGTTATTTTATATAATAATCTCTTGTTTAGTTCTTTAAAAAACTATTCAGTTAAAGTTTGATAAAGAACCATTTCTTTCCTACCTTCCAATAGTGTAAACAACACTTTTCCACTTTAAAGGACATTTTGTAAAACAGAAATGTTCTTCAGAAGGTTCTTCATGGAACCAGGTCTTCTATGGCATCGTAAGGCACCAGTTTTTAAAGGTGCTAGTTTGCAGTAAACAATGATTCACTAATTGCAAACTAAATATCTGATATACATCTCAAAAGATCTGGACGCTCAGACTCATGCCATTGCATCTCATTACAAATGCATGGGGTACCGTTGTGGACCTAAAACAGAACCTGCTAAAGCGTTCAGAGGGAGGTGAAGGCAGCGCAACAGTGAAGTGAGAGACAGACGCTTCTATGGTTTTCTCCCATGAGACTCATGCTTCACAGGATGCTTAGCACAGTTCACTGCTTTAGCTAATTATCGTATGTGTGTGTTGTGTGTGTATGCAGTTAACTCAGCATCACTGTGGCAATATCTGCATATTATAAGCCATAGGCCTGAATTAGTTGCTATATGTTAATATGGCAGCCGTCTAAAGACTTTTCCAGAATATATTGAATGTGTCTTTTGACTCACTAAGCATATGACCGAGCACACATATACAGGTGTAGAAGAGATTTATTAGTTAGGTAGACATTTGTGTATCTGTGATATTGTAACTATTTTTGTGAAAGAATACAATTATCGAAAATACATTTCCCTCGTAACAGGATGCAATTTCATCTTTAATGCATGTTTATGCAAGTTTTTTGCAAGTTTATGCCACAAAGATCAGATAAATGACATCAGGCAATTCTCTATGATTCATGTGCACCCATCCGCCCACTTTTGCAAGTGGCTTATTTTGGGCTTGTTTTGTCAGACTGGGTTGCTCGTTTCTAGCGAGATCTGACAGCAGTGCTCAACACTGCATTTAAACACTCCCTTCATACAGACACCTGGCCTGTCTGTGTTTTTACATCTCACAGCTTTGATCACTGAAGATTATTGCAGTTTGTGATGCAACTTTTTCATACCCCCAAAAACATTACATGAAACAACTGATTTTTTCACATAACGCTAAACAAAATATACAATGTATAAATAGGTGTGCAATTTGGTGTTCAGAGATGCTAATCTGTGGTTCTAATAAAAGATGAAAAAAGTTTAAATTTACTACCTGCAATTAAAGTACTGTTCACTCATATAAGCTTGTGCTTTTTGTACTATTTATAAAGTGTATTGTTGTTCCAGTGCACAAAGAATGAAAAAAAATCTATACCAATCAATACTGATGCCTAATTATTGCCTAATAGTTATCAAAACTGACTGCTTTTAGTATTATGTACTGATGGTCTATTTGTAGCAATGGGTAAACCTCTCTTGAGGCTTGTCCCCAGAGTGCAGCTATCCAATCAAATCCTGTGTGGAAGTACTTCACACTCCCTCCCACCACATATAGAAGTGTTGTAGTGGCATTATTCACTTAGAGGGTGAAAATTACTTTGTGTGTTTAGGTTGTAAATTGCTATTCACAGTGCAACCCTCAATGGGAAATCCCACAGCTATTAGCACTGGTCCCAAAAGGTCAGGTTACTTAAGGTCTGGCCAGTCCCAAGAGGTCAGCCTAACTTAGAGGTGGCTAGTTAGCCAGTTATCCTTTGCTGACTGATGTAGTAGTCAAAAAGCACATTTCTATTATGGACATTTAAATGTAGCTGAAGAAACTGTTACAACAATTTGTTTATACATTATATTTGTTTGCCAGCAGTTATGTTTTAAAGGGTCAGGGTTATATCTTACCACATTACTGCACACCATTGTACCTTTGACAAGGTAGACATATAATTAAAGTATTGAGGATTACATATATTCAGCTGCATTTTAGTCCTTTTCCAATAGAGTGCGCCATAGCATCACAAATACAATACAACAACCGCTTTGGGAACAATTGTATTGCATTTATGCATTCAAACCTTTGTGCTGCTAACGGAACGCTCTATCAATTGAGCTACAGTTTCTTCTGTATCATGTTCTTATTGTCAGACTATAATGTGACAGTATTGAACTTTATTTCTCAGCCTGAGGAATGACTACTTTTATGATATCACCATTGATTTCAAAACACTATGTGACAGAAAGCTTTGTTGTGCAACTCAAAATGAGTGTGGCTGTACATACTTAAACAGCCAAAGGAGTTAAGATTTAAAACTTTTTCTACTGAAAGCAGAATCTGTCCTCCAATGACAGACCAGTATGAGACAAAACACTTTACTGGTTTACTGGTCTGTTGTGACATACGCTGTGAATTGCTGTGTACTCTAGACCAAGAGGTTCCATTGATTTGTTCTGCTTTACATCAGTTATTTATGTCTGTATGATGAATGATAAAGAGAAATGACCAGCTGTGTGAGAGGAACAGATGTCATGAACATAAACATTTCAGTTTGCTCTTATTATTAAACAGCCATGTGTCACTGACAGACTGCAGCAAAATACCAAATTACTTTTTCTCTTTTAACAGCGGAAAACAAGATAAAGTTTCCAAGTTTACATTCATGGAACTAGCAGGGATATTTCTTGCCCTTTGTGTGACAGACAACAGAAAATAAGACCTTTCTTTCAAATCGTAACGTCTATATGCCAAATATTACTGATGCTGCATACACGCAACATACAACATATATACACTAACTTTAACTTTTACTAACCACTATTACTTATATATATATATATTATTGTAAGGAATATTTTCCTAAACCCATATGTGTCAAAAATATTTGACATATTACATACATTTTTAATCTTTTATTTTTCCCCAAGTCTCTTCTCTCTGAATTTCTAAGAAGCTCCTCCCAGTGGCCAAACTAGGGATTTCTAAATGGAGGGTGTTGTATAATAATCAAACCCTTCCCCTCACTCAAACGTAACAGTACACTATCTAGAGGAACTGTGGGAAAACAGTACAATAAACTTACAGATGATGCCAGATGAATGTTGTTCATTTAATCTATGCATTATATACTTCTTTTACAACAGACAAGGGCCCAATTTTTGCCATTCATTATGCAAGATGTCATATTAGACAATACACATCATTTACCTCTCACTTAATTATAACTAACTTATGCACTATAAAATGAAGATTAATGAGGGAGTAATTGAGGACATTTGGACACATACATAATGCAGCAAAATATAGCTCTCATTTATGATTTCTTATGCACCTCATGATGTGTCATTGACATGAGACAGAGGCGATTTCCAGTTTTCCATATTCTCTAGTCAAACCGCCAGCTACTCTCAGAAGTCAGTTGGCATCCCACGAATTTGTACATCATTATTATGCTGATCTAACAGATATCGACTATGTGACTCAATAACTCTACCCCCTGCAAAATAGCAGTGCAACAGTCAGTCATAAAGATGAAATTGGAAACCAAATGAAAATTGTGTGCAGTATGGAGTAAGTTTAGGATCTCACGTTACTGTAATAATCTGCTCTTTTGAACTTCCTGTGGTGTTCCGAGACTTCCGAAGATAATTCAGAAAGATTTGAAAGTTCTTGCTTCACAGTTTGATAAATAAAAAGCTGCAGCTTCTACAAGCACCCATCTGTTTCATTAAAGTAAAGCTTTCAAGCCATGTCCTTATTGCATCTTTGGTTGACACACAATGTCAAAGTAATGGGTTTGAGAACCAGGAAATACATGCTAAAGATCTTCAATGCAAGTTGCTTTGAATAAAATCATCTACCAGAATGCATTTATTTAAATCCACAGGAAAGCATGTTGTTGACATTGTAGCTTTGTTATCAAATAAGTGTTTCCGAGTAAACCTTTAGTGTTCTATAACAACATTGCTTGATAATGCTTAAAAATGTTCAAAAATCACTTGTGCTCATACTGTTGTATCATTTATGTAATTGTCTTGCAGTCACCCGTGTCACTGAAAACTAAAACAGCTACTTATGTAACTTAACTACTCTCAAAACGTTCACTGTTTTTACATGAACTCAAAGCCTTAGTCTGACTCATCCAGAGCTGCAGTAGAGATCGTCCGGTCTCTCTCTCTTCTCTGGTGGTTTCATGCTGTAATGAAATGTTGCAAATACTTCTTTAAGGAAGCAAGCAGTGATGGAAAGCATAAATCCGCAGTTCCAGTCTGCCTTGCAAAGTAAAACGCAATAATTACATGTTTAAATTATCTTAGACTACGATCTGTCCTGTGACAGTTTGGCTTAGCTATAATCCGGAAAAAACTGTTTCAGCAAACACCTGCAAAATTGTATCTAAAACCTACAAGCCAAAGACATTTTTCTTCATATAATGTATAAGGTATACGTCCAGAACATTGAGGAATTCAGGCCTCCACAGTCTTTCATTTTTGTGAGACACAAAATGCCCATAACCATGTAATACAATTAGATGCGTTCTGTGTACATAAATAATCAACCGTTAGAAAAATGTCTGAAATGAAACTAATGTTGTCTGCAGGCCTGCCTGACTGAGAACTCATCAACCAATGATGTGGCAATACAGATCTGCTTCCATTTCACAGATACACTGAGCAGCTCATTTTTTGTCTACCTCGCTCTCAAACCTTCACATCACGCTGTATGTTTGTTTTGAAATATTTATTGTGTAAAATTGTTTTTGCAGCTTCCGAATGCACAAAATTGAAGTTGCAATTCAAATGTCTGACAGTTACATTGGGACATTAACTGACATTCACTGCTGAATGCTCTCACAGCACTGACAGTAAAGTATCACTTGTGGTAAAGTGTCTACTTAATAGTGTTCTTCTGTGGAGATAAAATTTTACAGTTCTTGTTATGACACATTGAAGTGTTCTGTTTTATATTTTACAGTCTCTGGACAAGAGAAGTTTAAAAAGATAGTACACCCCAATAAATAATTCAGTCATCATTTACTTCCAGACCTATGCATCTTCCTTGCAACACAACAACGAATGACTGGCAGAACATCTACAGCTAGTCTGTTCCGTACAGTGACAGCGGATGGGGACACAGGGCACCTCTAAAGTTATTTGAAACTTATTTCAGAGGGCCAATGAAAAGATATTGGAACGTTTCTTCACAACAGGATGCAATGAAGTCGCCTTCTTCATTATCTCTGAATGTCTCTGGGTGGCACTGTTTGTCAATAGAAAGCCATGCTAAGCCCATTACAGGGCATGCAGTGTGTTCTGTGTGTCTCTTTATCAATGTCAGTGTATTTGTGTATAAGATGGATCTCACTGTTTCTCATGTCTAATGGATTTTAAGGAATATCCTATACATTATGTAGAATTTCCATGTTCTCTGCAGAATCATTAAAGGCTCTTGCACTAACCCCTTTAGCTACACATTCAGTCCTATAAACAACACGCATATCTAAACCAAAATAATACACATTTTTGTGTACTATAAATTTTGTTTCATATATAATTTTTGTTACACGTTTTTAACTGCAGATATAGGCTATAGAGTTTCCACATACCTTTCTCCACATTTCTTAGAAAGGTAATGTAAAAAACCAGCTTGAGAACATAGTCGCATTACCCGCTGTTTACTCCGCACACAAGCAAGCAAACTGCAGCACCTACGAATTTTAAAACAAGGTGAATGAATAGCTTTATCATTTCATATCATTTTTTCAGTTCCCACTATGTATAGCACACACACAAACACACACCTTAATAACAAGCAGAATGTTCCAGGTGTGAATGATTCATTCACAAGCAGCTGCATCACTGCAGAAGGCAATATGGCACTGGAGCAGCTCGCAAGACTTTCTGGAGACAATTAGAGAAAAATGTTTGATATACTGTAAAAACTGCTTATTGTCATGAAGTTGAGAACCGCAAGTGACCTGTAACTCATTAGCAGGCTAGTTCCTGTCACAGTGTGAAACGCCACAGCACTGCGAGACTTCTCACCCGCTTGGTCTTCATCCAAAACTCAATGTTTAATAACATTTAAAGTGCAAAACCTTACAAAGATGAGGTTAGTGTGGATTTTAATGACAGTATTGTGGTAGGAAACAATTTTTTTAAAACTCACTTCAGTTAACATGCAATATAAATACCATTTAAATGTATTTATACATGTTTCTGGTGCACAATTTATCTGTGCATGTTAATTCAGGACAATGTTTCTGTAATCTTTTTATCAAAATGTAATAAAGGTTCTGCCTCTGTTGACGTCACCAATCCCTCTTATTTTTCATCCCCTCCTCCCAGCCACCTGTCACACACAGAGACCACTTTAATGATCCAGTCAATTCCTGATGGAAAAAGTCCCACCCTGCATTTTATTCTTATTCAATATCCTATTTTACCCTGTAATACATCACATTACTGAAGTAAAATCGGCTGTAAATGCCATTTTGCGTTGAGATTTACTCACTAACAACTCTCAGCATGTATGAAAGAGTGAAAGAAAGATTGAACGAGGGAAAATGAGAGCAAGAGAGAGAGAGAGAGAAAGAGAGAGAGAGGGGCTGACACAGTTAGAAAGACAGAAGCACTGATCTGGATATAAAGAGGAAAAATAGTCATCTGGGACTGACAGAAACACAAGTGTGTAAATTCTTTCCTACAGGAGGCCGAGTCATCACATAACACAGACAGCAGAGAAGAGATTTGCTTGTTCTTTCATTCATTGATCGATTAATGGATCTATTTATTGCTACACTGACTGACAGACAGACAGATGAGATTTGTCTGTCATTATCCGGAAGAAATCAGCAGGAAGGTGAGCTGAAATCACCTTTTAAAGACTGACAGCTTAAACAAAAGGGTCATTTGACAGATGAATGAACAGAGCAACAATAAATGATGTGACTAATGAGTCAGTGTATTTTCCATTACTGGAAAAAATTCATAATTGCTACTTTTCAAACATACTTTCATATAAAAATATGTATCTCTGAGCTATGAAAAGTGCAGTCCACATATGCCTGTTTAAAAACAAGGCTGTGAAAGATAAATATACATTGTGGTTAATTTGGATAAGTTGTTATAGTTTTACAACCAACTTTTTTTACACTTTTTTTTGTCCATAGTACGATATATGAGACACTAATTCCATCCCTCACAGGCTCACTTTCATCCATGTCAAATTAAACATGGTCTCTAGACTAACTAAGGTCCGTTAACGATTAAATCATCTGATCATTTCTGTGACTGATTACCACACTTAATCTAACTCACTTGCTCCGAGACATTCAAACACTTCACAATTAATCACAGTCCCACAAGTTTAACACGTAGCCCAAAAGTTGAGCTACAATTTTGACAAGCATAAATTATTTCTCAAAACTGTGTGGCCATCTGAATGCAGAACTTTCCAGCAAAAACATCACTGTGAGAAAGAACAGCTTGACAGTTCTTTTAATTCCAAGAGTCTTAGTCCAAAAAAAAATCACAGCTACTGAAAAACTGTCCAAAAGTGGGATACTACTGTATTTAAAATCAATAGACTTTCCCAGAAACCTACAAGCCATGTTTCACTGGTAGATGGCTTTATGATGTTGTTAGACATCTACTCCTACACTTGGCAGCACTTATTTTCCAGCATAACTCTTCAGTACTGAACTGTGGGCATCTGTGCCTTACAGTGTAAAATTTAAGGATCTATATGGTATTAAGAGCTGAAAAAAAAGATTTAAGAGCTGAGATCTCATCATTGGGTATAAATGGATATCCAACAGTGACACCTGGGAATCTGCGGTTCCTAGCACCACAATACCCACACAATAAAGGTTACACACACACATATACACACACACACACACTTTTGTTGACCTTGATGTCATGGATCTGGCCTTATCCAACTCATGGAAAGGCCCAACAAGGCTACAATAAAAATTGGAGAGGTCTACAGTGAGTTCATCTTCATGAAGTGGATAGGAGAAAAGATAGCAAGACTTGTGAGGGGTGTGAGAGAGAAGAGAAAATGGCCCCGAGCTCTCTTATCCTTACCATGATGCTTTATAAATTGAGTCTGTGTGTGTTTGTGTGCCCATCCAAGGCCTGTGGGTAGAAAGTGTTCAAATTGTCCTTGCTCTCTTTTCAGAGATTCTAGGTGCTATAAAACCTCTATGACACACGCAAACAAACATCCACATGCACAAACGCATCAACCTCTGGGGCCCATGTGGTTGCCAAGGTTACCAATATCAGGCCGATAGTCAAAAATACATCAAAATATGCTCAAGACGCCTCTCGCTCTTTCCATAATCCACCTCAACACTGAGATAAAGACTGAGTGCCTCATCAAACATTCATTTTTCTCTGCAGTTAGCCATCTGTATGTTAAACATGATTGGTCAACCTTGCCTCATAAACTCAACAGTATGGCGCCCAAAAAAACAAGATGTACACAACCTTGTGAGATTTAACAAACCAGAAATGTATTCCTACAAAGAAAGTTTATTTACAGATTATTAAACTTGAATTTTGGGGTCTGTATACAGTTGCCTTTACTAAGCAAAACTATGTTTAGGCCCAGGAAAGCATGCAGACCTCAGAAACTGAACTTAATAAACCTGTAAATGTAAATAAGCCTTTTTTTGAAAAAGTTAATGTAGGAAAGGCCTGCAAAGTTTGTGGAAGTGACAATTAGTCGTGCAGCTGAGGCTGTGTCTTTTTCCACTGTGTTCTTTATAGCGGATGTACCATTTCTAAGGCTTCCTTTTGAAGTGGAGCAACCTGTCAAATTGGAGCTCTGAGGTGTAAAAAAGGCTGTGGAAAATGTTCTAATGGGCACCAACAGCAGTTTGTGAGGAAGCATTAAACTTTCTGACTTTCAGCAATGACGAATGCAACTATTAGGGCTGTCCACATAATGTGTTAATTTAGTACGATTAATTATTACATAAACATAAAAAATGAACATTATTAATCACATCCCCTTGCACTCAAGGACAACTGAATAAAGTGTAAAAAGAACAGAAGGGAACACAGAGACCTCAAGACATGTTTCTTAAAAAGTTAAACTATTTTTGACACAGACTTTTATAAAAACATTGACGTAATGGCCAAACAACTACAAAATAGGCCAACAGATAAAGAATAGCCCAGATAGAATATAACAACACAGCCCTCAAGACCACCAAGGATTGACTGACAAACTCAATTGCAAAATGGATTGCTGTGGACTGTAAGCCACTGATAGGCTAATGTTCAATCAAATGGAAATAAAACAAACAATCTATTGACTTTTAAAGCCACTTTTCAGCCTCAATAATGTAACGTCAGAGAACAAAAAGGGCAGACAAGAGGGACCAGGATGAATGAGACAATTATCGCTGTAAAAGAAGCTTCTCTCATCCAATTGTTCCATGATGTAAACAGTGAGAGTAATCTCTCTCGCTCTCTCTCTCTCATACACACACAAGTGCAGCTTCACAGCTGGGTTTATTCTCACGGGAGATGGCCATGCTCAGAGGAAATTGCGAGTAGAAAGATATCACTATTCTGTCTGCTGTTTCCAATAGCATCTGTTATGCGCTTAATGTGGTTTCAGGAGTAAAGCTAGAGAAACCGGTGTAGGCTTAGTAACGCCTCTATGTGTAAATTCAATCCTGGAGGACCAAAACAACTACCAGGACAAATCCATTTGATCCCCCTTTCCAATTTCTATAAACAATTCTTTTCCATGTTCTCTGTTTAAAATACATATTACAACGTACTTGGCTGAAAGAGTTAAAAAACTATTATAATTTAAAAATCAACAGCAAAAGTCACACAAAAACAAAAACAACCACTTGTAAACAATGGCTGTTCTCACAATAAAGCAGAACACAGCTGTTTTGTTCTGCTTAAAATATTAAATACAGTTGCGGACATACAGTTTGCATATGAAACTGCACTACATTCAGTAACTAAATTCTTAAAAAACTTGACAGTTTTAACTGAAAAACGAACTATATTCAATTCACTTGTATGGTGCTATTCACAGTACAATACAGTCCAAAGAGCAAATAGCAAGTGCCTTTTGAAACAAATGCTCTTTTCTATATAACTAAAGCCTTACTTATTATCATTCTTGCTCAGTTCTCGTTATAAGTAAGATTAACTGACAGAAGACTCCCTCTAAACCCCTACCTCATTCCTTTCAGGCCCCCAGGAAGGACCATTGAGGAAGAAGGGACAGAAGCATTGACCTGGATGAATGATATGTGTGAGTCATGCTATATGTCAGGTGAGGCAACACCTCTTAAACCTGCTCATGCTCACACAGGTAATATGTGAGGACAGCTGCCATGTGACTTTAGTGAGTAATCTTCATCCGCATCACCTCTGTAAGTATGGGGAGGTGAAACCACACACTTTAATCAATGAGAGGAAGCTAGGAAATATCTGATAGTGTTCTTCAATCCTGAATCAAGGTCATCTAAAACACACACTACATTCCTCAAGTCCTGCCTTTCACTTTCAGCACCTGTTCTTCACTGACACACTTATACCAGCCTAGACAACAGCTGTCTGAATGATGCCTTTTTAAAGTCTTCGTTTAGACTTTAGACAACACCTCTAAAGTCTAAGACTTTACATTTATTAAAAGTAATACTTGATTTAAACTTGGTTTATTAAGATTAATTGATTCATAATCGTTTTTTTGAAGAAACTGTGAATGATCGTTGAACGATCGTTTAGAAACAGATACGATGAATTGTTTGACAGTGTTACATTTGCTGTCGAAAACACAGTGACACCGTTCAGAGTTTACACAGCTATTTCATTGGTAATGCACACACTGTTTACACGTGTCCATAATTCTCCGCAGAAATAATATAAAACAAGAACTATTATTATTTACACATGGGAATAAAGCAGAGCTTTAAACAGAGTCATCTGTATAAAGACTCACGTGTGGATTGAGACGCTCTGAAGCGCGCGGACGCTGTTCTCCGCTGCAGGTGAAAGACGGTGGCCGGCAGGTGCCAGACGCATCAAAATCATTGAACAGAATAAAACGACAACAAGGTAAAAGTCACAACACCACATATCCCAACCCCATTTCATTTAAAAACAGTTATATTTGATACGTTTAAATTCATTCAAAGCTTAAAGTTATTTAAAAGTTTTTTACCATTTATAAAATGTATATGATTATATAATAATGTAAGTCTTGGAAATGACAAATCATAACTTTTTTATTTAGTGTTTTCTTATATTATACTGTTAATAATGTGCGTTATATTGCTTGTCTATACGCGTAAGTTATTATAACCAGCCTCAATGACAGCGGCTCGTGTGACCCACGGCGTCAACAGTTTCACCGAATGAGAAGCACGTGTAACAGAAGGTACCTTCATTTCTGAGCACCCTTATGTTTAATGTTATCTAGCCCTACGTATGTGTGTTTGAACTAAAGGTTAGCTGTCCGGTAAGTAAAACGGTAAATAAACTAGCGTTTGATTTAACGTGTTTAATAGTATAAGGGTAGCCATGATACACGACTACATGGTTTGTTTGAACTCTGTCTTCAAATTTACAGGCTGCATGAATAATAAATCTTCAACACAGGCGAGGCTTAAGTTATATTGTGTAACTGAGCCTTTAGTTTAGACAGGGATGGAGGGTTGATGTGAACTTTACATATGACTTTTATATGACATGTGTCTGAATAAATATGACTGTGGGAGGGTCGCATAGGTGACTGACACTAGGGTGCTGACGTCTGTATGATGCATTCATGAGTTATTCACCTGCTGTACTTAAATGACTTACCATGCCTGCAGTGGCTGGTATTTCAAAAGTGTGACATTTTAGATTTTCTCAGATATACGGTCTAATCTATTAATTTCATGTAGCTGTAGGGCATTTAAGTTATCCTTGGAAATGGGTTAGCACCCATTATTGCAAATCCTGACCATTACACAGAAGCAAATGGTGAGACCTTGCTCAATGTCAAAGAGGATGGTTGTCGCTGAGACTTGTGTGCTATCAACTGGTACGTTTTTGTTTGCTATAATACAAAAGGTGTTTGTTTGGTTTAACAGATAATCCCAGACTGATGGGTTGGGACGATTAGATTTAGCAGTGTTTTAATTAGCACTGGGTTTATTTACACTTTATAGAGGGCCAAGCCTAAAAACGGTTTACTAATAGTTGACAGTCCATAATGAGATGAAATGGGAGAATGTGGTTATGCATCTTTGCCTCCATCTATCAGATTTATATCGACTAGTTAAACAATGTGTGCTAATTCAAGTTAATGATGAAACAACTGATCATTTACTGCATCCATAGCCATAGTGATTCTACAAGTATATGCTGACAGCCACAGAATTCTGATAATTACCAGAATTGATCAATTTGTTCATAGTCATTAAAATACTGAGCTGTATTTTCATCTGCCTATTGAAAACTCGACACGATACCACACAACATCTCAGCTGTTCATTCTGTACACTTCCAAAAGTGCTTGATTTGAGAATGTCTCTCATTAGCACGCTGTAAACAGGTTTTGAGAAAAGAAAGACACAGATAATATGATATGTAGAGAATGTTTGATGGCTGAAGTGTTGTGGAAGTGTTCATTAAGTTCTGTGAGGAATGGGATGCTCTCCTCCTGTCGGATATGCTGTCCTGCAGCTTTGCTGAGGCTTATATCGCATCAGAATAATGGCGGCCAATTAGGAGTCGTATATTTAACTTTGTAGCCTAACGTTTTTTGAGTCTGAGGTTTGGAACAGTACATATGTTTTAACTGCTGACATATGCTGACAGTTGTTCTGTTTAGTGGAAATGCTATTATAAATTTCAACTCTAATGATGCTATGTTGTTGTAATGTCATTATATTGCAAATATCTGCCTGAATTAAGGCAGTTTAAAACTAGTGCTCAGCTGTGTATGTGTTTGTATTTGGTTTGTTGTGACTAAACTTGTGTAACTCACCCAGTTTTTATGCTGTCTTAACTGATGTAGCACACATTGAGAGTTTAGGTTGCATTAAATAAATGCTTTTTAGTAAACGCATCTTTAGCACCAGCATGTGGGGGCATATCTTCTGCAGTGTCTCTGTAACGTCAGGTTTTACTTATGCATTTAAAATATATAATCTTCTTTTGGCCTTTTATCATACGAGTGGCTTTATCCGAATACCAAACAGCAATGCGTGATTACACTTCGAGTTTATGTGGATTTTTTTATCATTTGCATAAGATATCTTTTGTTTCCTGTTTTATTTCTTCTTTCTAATCCTCATACAAGCCATCATCTTTCTTTTTGTTGCAAGGACTCGGGTTGTATGGTTGAGTAAATCTAGCAGGTGTCTTGAGAATACCTTTGATGATGGAAGAATGTTTTACTGTAGCTTTCAAATATCTGTTTTCTGTTGAATGTCAGTGAGGAAGAAAATCACTTTACAAGGCAGAAGAAAGTCCTGCGAGTTTGATCGCTATCTTAGAAGCCTCTGGACCATATGTGGAAGAACATATGCTGTGACAAATTCAAGATTTTATCAATTTGTTATTTTGATCCTCCAATATCCTGTTTCTCAAAAAGCCATTTTGAACCCACAGATCTCGTATACAAAAATTCCCGATGCTAATGTTTTCTAAGCAGTCTTCATTCCCAGGTAAAAAGAAATCTTGTACACCAGGGTCAAACCCTAACCTAAACCTAACATTAAAGCATGTGTCCTCTGCATGTCCCTAGTTTTAAAATATTTCACCTTTTAGAGTACAAAGATGAAAGAACATTCTTTCCTTCTTTATTCCAGATCTTGGGAACAAAGAACATGTCACTTACCTGTCGAGATGATGTGTTAGAAAATGACCCTTAAGGTGCATTATGTCCCTTCTGTATTTTATAAAGCCGGGGTAACCGAGGTCATGGGCATTTCTGAAAAAGGCTTAAAATAACTTGAAAGCCACTGTGCCCTATTCTACTTTAAAGTGTAAACTCTGAAATGAGGATTTGACACGGGGCGATGGAATGATCGCAAATTTTAAAAGGTTTATTTAATAAAGCAATTCTAAAAAGGAGTTATTGTAGCCAGTCAAGTGGATGACATGAATGTCATTTGTCTGTCTTTCTCTTTTTATTTCAGTTTTTCAGTTCTGTTGTGGTAGAACCTTTAGGGCAAGTGTATATATAGTGTTCTGATCTTTGTGACCTTTTATGACCAAAGCTGTTCAAATATACTTGGACTGAAAAGGGGACAGAAGTCAAAAATGGAGTCAGACTAAATATTTCTTTTTTCTTACTGAATCTCTGCCTGTAAACTGATATTTTAGTATTTTCTTGTAACAGGATTTAACGATTTATTCTCAACAGTGGTTTTGTCATTTGGCGTGTCTTTTTATGGATTGTTTGAGATGCAACATTTAACTAGCTAACTTCTTGGAAGTTAATTCAATTAGGCTATGTTGCTTTTCTGTGAGATGTTTAGTAAAATGTTTTATTAAAATAATGAGCTAAAAAGGATACACATGTATCTTGGTAAATGCAATATAATATAGCTGGTTATTTTTTGCATACAGAACAAAATTTTTTGCCTACTGTGCAGAGCATACATACACACATCTCTCTGCTCAAAATACCATTACCATTAAAGTATCTAGTTAAAATCATTTGAATCATTATTAAGTGTGAGCTAGTGTGCATATTCCACTTTGGAGTGAGTAAAAACACTAAATCCTGTTTGTTAATTTCTTTTGGTGGCAGATATTTTGTTCCCGGTTGGTGCTTCAATAGGAGTGTAATAATTTTCCTCCTGTTTCAAATTATCGGTAGGTTTTGTAATTTCCTGGTTCAGGCTGTTGTGTGGTCGAGAGCAAACTCAAGGTCTGAGGGGAGTCTGTTCATTTTGAGAGATAAACAAACACATTGAGGGCCAGGAGCTCAGGTAAATAATTAGTCATTTGTTTGTCATCTCTTGTTTTCCTCTGTGTGGGGGATTTACAGATGAGGTTGTCTGTCAACTGAGGCTCCACTTGAATGACTGTAAGTTCTGGAGATTTTAATAGAATGTGAAGTCATGTGTGACTTTATGAGTGTTTATTTTATTTGTTTCTCTATTTAACTTTTGCACAATTTAATTGCCAATTGATTCATTGAAATGTTATTTTTTAAACTATTATGTGGTCCCTAAATTGAATATGAGGTCATTAAAACTGCATAATAATGATAAACACTTGCACTATGGTATAATACAATGCAGTGTAGTGTATGTACAATAGTATGATGTAATATATTGTTTTGTATTGTATGTTGTAATAGTGTTTTTGTATTGTATCTGGATAGCTGACTTTCAAACTGATGACAAAACAAATGTTAACTGGTTTGCTTTTTATGTTTGTAATTGTAATAAGTTACAATAACTGTGAAACTGTGTATTTTTGTAGTATCTGCATACACATTTTTCACTGTTAATTCCAATGGTAATGAAAAATTCTATAAGAAAGGATGATTTTATACTCCAGTAGTTCACTTCCCTTTACAAATGAAGAACCATCTGATTCCCCTGTGGCATTTAGGAGTCTTCTAGAACATTTCATTGCTCACAAAACCAGTTTCAACCAGTTCCTTCTTAAAATACTGTTCAAAAATAACAAAAGTTCAAAATAACTTAAAGAATAAGTTCTGAAAGAATCAGAAGTGACATCAGATAGGACGCTACAGCGTAAACACACAAATAAAGCATACACAATACTCTTTAATATACAAACAAATCAATTTCTCTGTTCATCTCTGCTGTTTCACATTTTTAACGGTTGGCAGCATGTAAAAACATAATTGTGGACATTTACGCTAACCAACACAACAGCATAAAAGTCGCATTAAAGGGCGGCCTATGGTACACTTAACTGCAGTCTCTCTGCATTACAGCAGTCCTGCTGTTCCTCTCCCAGGCTTTCTCACTAGATGTTGTTTGTTAGAAAGCTGATTTGTCACCTCAGCTATGCCGTGAGCATCATTAGCAGAGGTTGACAGCTCTCTGACTCGCCTGGTTTCATGCTTGAATTCTTTCTCTCTGCATGAGTCTCTCTCATTGTAGGCTTGGGATAAAATCATGCTTTGGTAGAGCCACTAGTGATGAATAGCCATGTTTAGCAGGAACATAGCAGCACGTAACGCAGAGATAGGGAGGTTGTGGAAAGCGGTCATTACTTTTCCAAAGTGCAATATGACTTAGAATGGCGTAGAAAATGGTTGCTGAGCATGGCATAAAAAAATCCAAGTATTTTAGATGCATCATTCAACATTTTGTAAAATTTTGTTATTTATTTGGATCTGGACCATTTGTTTTTGGCAATGAAACAATGAATCTTTCAGAGCTAAGCTGCATTTACACAGCAGGGTTTTAGTCCTGTATTTTGCCACCATTTTTGGTATCCTGAGAGTTTTCTTCAGAAGTAACTAACTTGCAGTAATGGCACATAGGACAGTGTGGATCAGTGGATCACACAATTAAAATAATTCGCTTGATGTGGATATTGCTGCTGTTTGGCTGAGAAGAGCAGTTTTATGTCTCTTTTGTAAAGAATGTATCTTCCCACACAGCTCGTACACATCTCACAGCTAAATAAAACAGACACTGCGCAATTTATGAGGTTATTTTAATGTCATTTGACAGGCAGGACTACTAAAACTAAACATAAATTAAAATTAATAGTAGTTTAATTGTAATTGCTCTTTAATTTATGTTAGAATGAGCCTTTGCCTAATCTAAACGATTATAGCCTATATTATGACTAGTTACATACATACTGTATGTATTGAATGTACAATTATCGTGTTTTGGCCGTTTACAACATGCATGCAGATTGATTTTAACTGTGCAAATGATAGTTTGATAACAAATTGAAATGTGTTGACAGTGTAAATGTGGCTGAAGTGACAGATACCCTGTGAGATTAGTTTCCTTCCAGCTGTAGAATATCACGTGGGTTTCTGGGAACCAGTGCCAAACAGTGGCGTGTGTAGGGACTCCTGAGAGAGATCTTTAAATGAAATAAAGATTAGCTTTAGTTAATTAAAGATCAAATCTGCAGTCTCAGTCCTAAACACCTGTGGGGTGCTGAGATTTATCGCTCAACATGTTTTCCTCATTAAGTTCTTCTGTCCATGTGAAATGTTTGAGATTCAAGGTTGTTGTGTTAACAGATGTCAACAGACATACACTAATTATGTCAACAGATGTTGAAAACATAATGGTTGTAATTATCCTTACAGCTCCAAATACATCCTGGAATGGCGTGTAGACGACTCATTCTTTATATCACATTCAGTTCTTTATCATTTTCAGCTGGGTCATTGAGAAACATCTCACAGACATCTTAAAGACATCTTATTCAAACCTCAGACTGGAGATGGTCTGCAGCCAGGTGACAGCCTGGTAACATGGAAGAATCTCCTCATTCTCTCTGTCAGTCTTTTGGATTCTGAATTTGGTTTCTGCTTCACACTGTCCTCCAGTTCTGATCCGTGTAATGAAGGGAGGAGCGATTGAATCTAGACCATCCTCCAGTCTGAGGTAAATACAACGAGACAGAGCAGTTTCGGCTTTTGCATCACTGGCTGCTTACAAAAACAATAAGAATGATCAAGGCTGACAGGACGTGTGTCCCCTAATTCCACTTTTCACTCTCTTTTCTCTTTCCTGTCAGTAGGGTGATGCAAATCGGAATGCAAATCTGAACAGCAAGATATTTAGTGGCCTGAACAAAGATAATAATGTTAGAAAGGCGCTGAGGGAGGCAAACTAACAACAAACACCCACACAGGTGCTTAACTTGATGTATTAAAAGGGACTGTTGTCCTTAAAATGATCATTTGCTTTACGCGTATTCTGCAAAAAATACAACCATTGTTGAAAACAATAGCTGCAAAAGAAGCATTGTTTATGAACTATTTTACCCTGTCAGACTTCTGAGGAGTTTAACACTTTTGTCCCAAAGGTATTGTTAGTTAGAAGCACATACTCGCAGAGGCATGTTAGTTTGTTTTTTTTTAGCATTGTTAGGGCATTCCTTTGACTTCTGCTGTTTTTATACTAGCTTAGTGAAACCTAAGCCAAAAACCTTTCAGCATTTTTGCATTTTCAGTAAGACAATATTAAGTATGTTAATTAAGCCATTTTTTGTTCCTTCAGTGTAGGTGATGCACACATGCATGCACAATCACACACGCACACAAACCAATTTAAYTTGGCCGCATTTTTCCTTGTGTTTATTTYCTCCATATTGCCTCTTTCTTTGCCTTTAGTTCAGCAGAGTCCTGCTTGTCGTGAGCAGCCTTCATTCCGTTCGATCTGCTGCTCTGAGGTTCGACCCATGAGATGCAAGAGAGCAGAACAAATCAAACAAAAGTGTGTTCTTTCTAATGTGTGTTCTCTCCCAGGAGAACCCTGTTATTTTATTGCAAAGTCTTACCAGAGAGCGTTACAGTTAAACAACAACATGGTACATGGGGGAAAAGTTTGACACTTGAATCTTCCCTGTAAACGTAAACTTTTAAAAACGTAAAACGTAAAATAAATATGATTTTCAAAGTAAAGCATATGCTTTAGCATATGCTAGTGGGGCATCGCTGAACAAAATATCAAAAATAATTTTCAAGCAGATTTCTCAAACACTGTCTTTGTTTTCTATTGGTTGGATAAACTGAGAGCCCTGCCCTAATCATGCTATTGGTTGAGCCACTGCTGATGTATTAGATTGATTAGATGATTAGAAACCTTAAACACAACAATGTTAACACAACACTAAAGTCACAATGTTTACAGTCTTTAGGAAAACAAAGTTGTCTTTGCATATTAACTAACAATATTGGACTATGCTAATTTCTTCTACTGTTGAGCCTGGTGTGTATTACTAACACATCCTTAGCAATTTTCGCTTATAAAGTAATTTGTTATTGTTATTGCTTCAGCATGTGCATTTTGCAGTTGACTCGAGCGCAGTAGGTTACGTGGTGATATGTGACATGACCTTTTGACAGCTGTTAGTCCATATTGACTTGTACACTGCATCACAATAGAAGTTTAAATGGCAACAGGATTAAAGATTTTCTGAAACTTCAATACCAGAACGTCTGTAAAGAGCTGAGAGGATGGGGTGTCACTGTGGTAATCCTAAATGTCTATGAAGAGTGCTGACGCCCTCATAATATGAGCCGGGCCTTCGATAATAATGTCTTTAGGAGCCCCTCGCACACACAGCGTAATCCTCCTTTGATTGATGGAGGGAGACCAGCCACCTCATTGATCAAAACTCCCTCCAGTTGTGTTCAGCCGGAGACTCCATACTGCAATGAGTGAGATGATTTAGCAGTAGCTAAATAAGGTTAAGAATAAGATTTCCCTTGACGTCTCTGCATCATTTATACTGTTTATTTCTTTAGTTCAATCTCTTTTCTACTTTTCTTTCTTCTGTAATGATTATGAGTTGTCTGTCTGAGTGCCTCATGAGCCATCCTCTCGCTAAACACCTTTTCAGTTTTCTTTTCGCCTTTTCAGTGTCCAAAATAGTCCCGTATACCCCTATTTAGTGCACTACTTGAGGGGACAGCCATTTTGTAATGGTGTCCAAAATTACATTTGGACATTATCAAGTGTCCGTATTCATTCCCATAATGCACTGCAATACCAATGTACACTCAGTGGCTCGCTGCTATCATGTTTTGGCAGTGTTCAGATTTGCCCACTCATTTTCATTCTCTGTTTTACATGAGCTATATTGGTGATGTAAAATAAGGAGTAGAGAATGAGGTTATGGGGACTATGACAAATACAGCCATTGTGTTCAGGTTAAAGGTGCTTCTATGTTCTGTAGCCTGTTATACACCAGTGGATGAAAAAAAAATCAAGTCACACACACCTGTGTCACACACACATTAATTTGCAATGTGTAGAATTGACTTATGGTAAAAACATCTAGAAACTAGAGCTCTTAGTTTATCACATTATGGTACCACATTATGTGGTGGAATTACTTTAAAAAGATTTGTAAAAGATTTGTAAAAAAGAAAATTGGTCACCCAAAATGAGGTACCTGTTGTTGTTTACTCTAGTTTTTCCAAACCTCTTTTCTTTCTTCTGTGGAACACAAAACGAGATGCTAGGGGGAATATTATGAAACTAACATACTTTAGTCACCATTCCACTTTATTGTATAAAAATGCACTGAAGTAAAAGGTGAAAAGAGTTTTTCTGCTCCTGTGCTTCACAGAGGAAAGAAAGTCATGCAGGTTTTGGAACAACATGAGGGTGAATAAAGACGCCATTTTTATAGTTTATCCTGAACAACCTCTTTAATTATTAGTGTAATGGACAATTGTTTCAGCTTTATTCAGGAATGCATTATTCAACACTTATGTGTGAAACATCAAGTCACTACTTAAGATGAATCAACCGCCATGTAATGGCAGGTCCACACGCTTCAAGTAAATGTAACTTCAAAGGTCACACTTTAGCCTGGAATTGCAGAGTCATTGAAATTCTGCTTTTACATTTTTGTTGTAAATACAAATCAGACTCCACTATTGTTCACATTATTGATGTAGCAGCCACACTCAAAAGCCAAAGTCTACGTCAAAGGCGTGATGCATTGATCACACCTCTTTTAACTCCCTGCAAGGGGTAAGACAGAAAATATTCTAATAGGGTGAAAATCAATGTTTAAGAATAAGGAATTCAATGTTCAGTCAACCGATGCAGGAGAAAGGGAAAAATCAAAGAATCACAGACCCAGTTACAGAACAGTCTAAAGTGATATAGAATACAGATTGTGTTCTGATGTTTGTCAGTTTCTGAATGTATTTATGGAACTTTACACATAATAGAATTTACACAACACAGAAATTACACAGAAGTTTTTTTTTGTAAATTAAATATTGATAGCATGTGATGGATGTGACTGTGAATGAAATATCATGCATCTCTAGGCTTTGTAAACTAGCCATGGTCAGATTCTTTGTTTAGAATTTAGTTAATTAATTTAGTTAATCAAATCATTGTGGCATCATTCTGTATTTTCTGTGTAGGATGCTAAGAGTATGTGGGCTAATTATTCCACTTTATAAGCATGATTCATTAGTTCGTATGAGAACTACTTTGCCTTTGACATAGTTGACAACACTGAAAGATGCTGTATTTTTGTAGGGCAGAGTTTTGGAGAGGGGGCGTGTCTAATTATTTGGACGTGTTGAAGTTCTAACACTGTTTTAAAAATGTTTCTTGCTAACACTTCCTTTGACAGGCTAAATTGTTGTTTTAATTTTCTGGCATTGATGTGGCAATAAAACGCATGAATGACGCATGAAAGAAACATCTTTGTGAAACAGCTTCAGTTCTTTTCCAATTACCAGACATGCTTACAAAGATAATGACATTGACCTTACACTTGTTTCCTAGACCAATTAACACTATGTCCCAAAGCCAGAGCATCATTTTTGAACTGTTCCGTTCAGAAACTTGCAAAGTCAGGTGTGAAATTAAAATTTTGCATTGGCAAACCTCTCTTTTCTCTTCCCAATTTTTTCCACATTCTTCCCTTCCACCCCTTCGTTCTCCCACTTCACCTCACATGCAGCAGCCCAACATAAACTGATTATCGGAAAACCCGATAGCTTTGTGGGCTATAATTATCTGTTCATTATGGAGGTGTTGTTTTATTCACAGTGAGCTCCACGTACAGACAGCAGGACGAGCTCATAAAAATTCATCAGCTTGTTAACTTGCACAGCACATGCAGAGGTTTTTAAAACGTTATTATTCTAGTCAGGCTTCGAAATGAAAAGCCAAGTTGCTAATACCTGGATGAGTGGCTGCAACTCTCCAGGTGAGAAACGTTGTCGAGTCTTAAATAGACATGTGGAGTGGGAGAGCAACAAATCTCCTGCATGTCAGGGGGTTAAGTATCTTCTCTGCTAATGCAACTTATGAATTGCAAAAGTGTAAAAGGTCACGTCCAAGGATAGCTTGAGAAGTTTTCGTTTGATCTTTGGCAGAAGTAAATGTAATAGAAACACATTATTACACTTTTGACATTGATGATGATAATTTACTTTTTCCCCCTTAATATATTTTTAGGATGGCAGTTACTGAGGGGAAAAATGCTGGCTTTGAATTTATTGGAAAGCCTTTTTAGCAAACTGAGATGTTAAAACTTGAGTATGTTCATCTCCAAGAAGTTTTCTGGCAGTATTTAAAACTTTATGATTCTGGAATATTCCTACATCTGCGTATTGCTGCGTATTGCATTTACAGAGGTCTACAAAGCAGTTCTTTTGTCTTTTGTTAAAGCTTTTCCAGAAGGCTAGAAGGTTTAAACTTTAATAAGTTCATCTCAGTGCAGCTCTTAGACACTGTCTAAAGTTTAATTATACTACATTCAGAAGAAGATTGCTACATTTGTAAAACGGCCTGGGTCAGTAGACGGTGACCATATTGTTTGACATTAGCATGCTGGCACTTTTATTAGCGTGCTAGCAATATTATTCTTCTAAATTTGTTTCTATGGTGCATTTCAGCAAGAGCTGCTGTTATTTGTAGTTTTAGCCTTTATCTAAAGAAAAATGTTTGCTTTGAAAGAAAAATGTTTGTTGTGATGGAAGTATCTTAACTCAAGTTTTCATATTTGATACAAATTTCATATTTTGCTATATTGATGAATAGAATGTGTAATAATAAACCATAAGCTGTTCAGTCCAATTAAGGAGCTTTTTGTAAACTGTCATCTTTTGTAATGTTTTGTTTTGTATTTCTCTGAACTAAGAATTTAAGACTTTAAATGAAACATGAAAATGCAGTCAATGTAGTCTTTGCAATAGAATGCTTTATCGTATAAACATTTTATGCACATTTAAAATTGAAAAGGTATTTTTGTCACATTATCCAAATGCCCTGAAGTGGGGTGTAGTGGCTTCAGTTTTGTGTCACTTTTTGAACTTTTGTTTAAGTTATTTCTTGGCTTCAGTATAGATAACTTCTTATAGGTTCAGTTGAAAGGATACACTGTGAAATACATTACCCCTCTTTGCCTAGAGGACAACCTACAAAACTGATGCATCTTGCCCTGTTTTCCCCTAAGATTTGTGAAAGTCTTCTTGATAAAGCATGTCATCAATTGATTGCACAATAAGCAATAAAAGATAATGAGAGAAGACACACAGGTCTGTGGAACTAAATTAACATCTCTTGGTGCAGCACAAAGATTAAGCTTATCCGCACCTATTGAACCAAGGCCAGCACTAATTGCAAACATCAGATCTCAGAGGGCATCAGTATGAATCCTTGGCTTTTCCTGAAGGGAATCCGTAGACATCTTAGTCTCTGCTTACCTTCTACCCAAGGTTTAATATAACATTCCTGACACAACAATTAACAAAAAAACAAAAACACAGCAAACCAATATGTGCACAGCTTTCAATACTGACAGTGTGTAATTTATTTATAAGTCATTCAAAGATTAGAGAAACTCTGTTCTCTGATTGGTTGCTTCTTTTACCAGGTGGGCATTATTGCTCCCTTCTACTCTCTGACATCATCAGCGTGTGATATCATTGGTGGCAAGCTGTGGGGCAAGATTACCTGGTCTGCTTCGTACACTGAGAAACACCTTTATTTTTAATTCAGACCTAAACAGTGTATTTATTGGCTGTAATTTATCTCTCTTAACCTGTGCATGACCATGTACTTTTGAGGACGAGGCTTGAAGAGACAAATTGCACACATCCACAGGGCAATGTCATGTATTTCTTTCTAATTCAGGCTGTTACGATTGCACTGTGTTCCTGTTATTATTCACATTGATTTGCTGCCAAAATGGGGCGTTAGAGTAGGTGACAGGGAATCAGAGCAAAATGTCAGATGCTGTGGTTTAATTTGTCACCCCTCTTTCAATATTAATGGGTGAGTGTGACAGACCACCGACAGAGGAGGGCAAGATTTCTGCAACAACAGTCGGTGGGTGTGACATTCCCTGCCGTTTTTAAGTTGTTTCAAGGCGACTGGGGAGACGCCAGCTTTCTGCAAATTAGACTAATGCAATTAAATGTGATCAGAGCATACATGTCCCAGATTGCCCTATTTTGCCATATGTTTTCATAATGCATAAACATGTTAATTAAGTGCTAGCACAGAACTATTATGGTTAGCAAGGCTAAAATTATGAGATTTGTGAAGTATAGTAGATATAGAGAACTCTATGGTAAGCTGTCTGAAAATTATCTTTATTGTGTGTATTTTTATTTGGCGACACTAGTAACACAGAAATAACATTTTTCGCTGTTGATTATGTTAGTGTCAGTATTTGGAATCCTATTTACACGAATGCAATTGCAATTTATCGATTGTTCCACAATTATAATGACTATTCCATGTACATAATCAAAATTATACCTCCAACATTTGGTAAGCTTAGATAAGAAATAATCATTACACATAAAAAACGAATGCAACAAATTCCTCATTACATTGATAGGCTCAATATTTTCAGTCTAAAGGAACATATTTGCTGTATTTTTCTGTATATCTCCTGGCCCATGTGCATAAATGCTCTCAAGAATGAACACGCTTCTTAGGAACACTAGTCTTGATAAGCAGTGGACTTCATTTTTTAATAATTTAATTTTTAATTTAACACCAGTATACAAAACAATACAACTTTGTGACTAGATAAGGAATAATCAATACTTAAAATGATCTGCCCATTAACTTAAGTAGCTTAAGTTAAGTTAAAGTAGCAAAAACCTCTCCAAAATGTGCAGTTTTGCTTATGTTTTTGTGCTGTTTCTTTACATTACAATGCATTAACATCATGTGTATTTGGATTTTAAAATTTGTTTATTGTAATGTTGGATCTTGAACTGATGGAACAAGATTTTTAGGTTGTACTCTGTGTAGCTTATTCAATAGGATTCCTAGTCTCATTTGGCCAATGCATTTTGGTCTGGGTCATTACAATCCAAGCTTCTAAATAAAAAGAAAACTCTGCAGTCATTTTTATCTGTGGAGCACATCCTGCAAAGCAAGTACATTAGATTATATAAACAAACGTCATTAACAGTAACAATCACTAACTATCAAGTAAATAATAAGTTCTTAACATCTACAAATAACTTTAATAACAAAAACAGCAACCTCATAATGACAGCAAACTGCTAAACCACAATTCTACAACAGCATCTTCATAATTTATTCATACTGCAATGCATGCTGGGAGCTTGCAAACTTCTAACAAAACATCACTATTATGAAGTATGAAACATTATGGAATTACAATGTAAAATTGTTTGTTCAGACAGGCTAATTTGGAAAGAAACATTTGTGAGAATATTCTTGCTGAGATGTGCTTTTAGTTTCAAAGTAAGTCACTTTTTATAGTTTGTGTGACTTTTTAAGTTAGCATATCCAGTAAATGCTAACTTTATTGACTTCAGTGAGCACACACAACACATATTTTATGTACTGTATTTTATGTACTGTACTCTGAGTCATATATTTTCCATTTTGTTAGGATTTCTGTACAGTCGTTTGTAGAGAATGTTTTGCAACAATTATATTACATCAGTCACTGCCTCCAATATTATTATAGTGAAAACCAATCTGATTGATTGCTTTACAAGTCAGTCAGGTGGTTCTCCCTGTTTCCTGGTGAGTAAACGTGCAAAAAGCACCAGAACTTTTGTTGCAGTCAGAGGTCTGGTTTAGGACTGGTGATATTCTGTCTCAATGTACACTAATGCCTTTGTCTAGCCTAGTGTCTGAATTTTGTGAACATAGTAATTGCACTGGGAGATGACTCCTAAGTTTAGCTTTATGGAGTGTAATAATGTCTTTAATAAAATTAAATGGTCCGTATAAACCACAAATGTGCTTCGTGTCTGTGCTCTCATGTATGTCCTTTTATCCCACGAAAGTCTTTGAAATGGAACATGTTTCCATTGTGAACATTGTCTCAGAAGTGTTTCAGAGGAAATGCTGGAAGAGAGCGTCTCTAATCTCGCTCTGAATTGACTGCCTGCAGACAAGAGACCCCAGAGAGTGAAGACACTTCTCTCTCGCATCACCACCTCTCATTTCCCTCACCGCACATTAACTAGTTCTCAGACTGACACCTTATAGCTGCACAGAAGACCCTCACTGAGACCTTGCTGGGAAGAGAAGACCTTGACAGAACAGACGTCCTTTCAGAAGATACTTGTATTGATGGGCTTGCTGAGATCTGGAATTGCCTTTGGTGTGTGTGTGTGAACAATAGCAACAACTTGTATTTGTATCGCTTCAGTCGAGCGTAACTTCTTAAATCTCCAGAGGATATTCTATTCTACCTCCTTTGGGGAAGTTTATATAAAGAAAAAACAAAAATGGGAAAATGAATATGGAAAACCAGGGAAATAAACACACAAATACCAGTAGACCCTTGGGGTCCCTGGTCGCAGACCACCTGATGGTGGTTTTCACTACTGTTGTGTCAGAAATAATAAATGTTAAAGAGAGCCACAAGCACATGATAAATGTGTCTTTTAAAAAACAGGAAGCACAGCAAATTTATCTTTGGTGCTGTTACACAAACTGCAAAGCTGGAACAGTATTGACCATGTTTGCTTCCATTTTAGACTTCTTATTGGCACTTGAGGTTTAGTGTTATTGCTTGACTTATCAAGCATGAAATACCAGCTCAATGTGATACTTGTGCAGCGGATGCACTTTGCTGTGAGTTAAAATGTTTGAGTGAATTAAGAGTCCTGCTGTAACCCTGAATTTATTCTCATTTTCCTCTTCATTATTTTGTGCCCTAAAACAGTTTGGGTGTCGGAGATATAAATCACTAGAAGATCCTTGGTAGGATCCTTCAGTCTCTGTATTTTCTTTGATTTGCATAGATTTTGGTATTATTCTCAAAACTAGAGGGAACCATTGTTAAAAAAAAAAACCCATCAAATTTGCAGAAAAACAAACAACTCATTTGAACAAAAAAAATGGTGGCTCCAAAGTCCAATATCCAGATTGAAAATCCAGAATTCAGTTAAAGAATTAGGAGGATTATCTGTAATGCCATCACTGACCTCATACTGATGCTCTGTAAGGACAGTGCTTGTTATCTTCTGGCTGTGCAATTCAATGGGGTTGTGTGACTGCTGGTGCAACTCTCTCCCTGTGAGAATAGACTGAAAGGCATAAAGAGGGAAACACACTTAAAGGCACATTCCTCAGTCCCTGGGGTTTGAAAGGGTAAATGAAAAACAGCAGGAGAGACACACAAAGAATCTGGACTGCAGGAATTGTGGGATGCTCAGTAGAACTAATTTTAAGTCTTTTTGCTGTGGCACACAAACATCTTTCCTGTTAGAATTTTTGTTTGATTATGTGGAGAGTAAATCCATTGATTAGCTAAATATCCCAAACCATAATGGCATTAAAATAATAAAATGACTGCAACCACTATTTCTGTGTTGTGAATCTGTTAAAGCTTCTTTTCTAAACTCAGTACACTGATTTATGGTTTTACACCACAGCCACAGATGAGGTAATTTGTGTAAGAGGTCATTTTTAATTGTTGCTCAGGTTGAGGAGTTCTCTGTGTTGGCTTTCCCATCATGCCCCACTGTGAGGATTAGTGAAGCACAGCTGTGCACTGCAGAGAGGATGCCGAAATGTCCTTCCAAATTCTTCAACTTAGCAAAGTGAAAGGAGGAAAGGAAAAAAGGATGAATAAAACGAGTAAACATGGGAAAGGATTAGAGAATAGAATGAAGGATGGAAGGTGTAATACAATAAAGATTAGAACAAAAACTGGCAGGAAGTTAAATGGCATTTGACCTTGTACAATAAAGGCCATTATCAATAAGATTTGTGATTAGAAGCTATCTAGCCAGACTAAAGAAAAGTGAATTAGAACGCAGATCAATACGGACACGTTCAATGACACAAACTTTGCTTCCTTGTAGAAATGCTGGCCAAATTCAAGAGCATAAACACAGTACTTAATATTTACATGTGCATTTATAATGCATCTTGCATCACCTACAGAACCCTCAGTTTTAATGAATTCACTTATTTGCTTGGTAAACTCAATTGAAAATAAATTGCCAGACATATATTTCTAGAATATATGTTTTACTTATTTCAATACAAGACTAATTGGGACCTTACAGACCTGATTCTACCCAGGCCTGTAATGTTGTTTAATCTGGCAGTTGAGCTCTTATTGGGGTCGAGGAAAGAGGATTTTAAGGGAACATTCATTGAAATGAAAGCACAGCTTGTGTTGATTGCTGAATTAAAAGACGCTGTGGGATTTACTAAAGAATTACATCATCACAGCCAGACAAAGGACGATCCCATTTCAATTCTGATTTGTTTATTACAGAATATTATTTTTTATTATTTATTATTTGTTTTATATTCTAAAAATATGTTTGGTTACATTGGTAAATGTTAAAACATTGTGCTAGTGTAAAAAACATTGTGCTGGTGCCATGGCAGAAATAAACACTCCAATTTTGTGGCTACATGATAAGATGACTGCACTGCTCACATGTCACAGGAAAGCCTGTCAAAATTCCTGGCAGGTGAATAAGGAAGAACAGGAGATTATCTCTTTCCTGGTTATTTTTGAAGATATTATACAGAGACATTATGTGTCACAGTCTGAACACGGATACTGTACATTTGCAGGATTGATATCTTGTCAAACATGAAAACCTTAAAAATCCTTTAAATTTTTTTTTTTTAATGTGATGTGTTACCTAAAGATATTAAGTCACAAAATGGAAATGGCTGGAACAGGAAAATGTGACTGCAGAAATGATTCATTATATAACCCTTTCATTATATATGTAACAGTAAAAGTTTGTTATCTGGATCAAACTCGTGTTTTTAGATTTGCATTTAGATTAAAGTGAAAATAGTTCTTTAGTGAGTCAATATCTGCTGGGTTCTAAGTTATTTAGCTGTAATCCTCTCTAAATCTGCACAGATACATAATTACCATATAGAAGGAGAATGTAATGAAATATAAACAATTGGAAAGATCATTTTATGCATATCAAAAACATAAAATTATACATTTTGTACATTTCTGTCATTTAGCCCCAGACTTTATAATCTTGACTTGACACTATTTTCACCTAGCCTGACTGTTTTTGACCGTTGGCTTATCATTGATATGTAACTCAACAAAACAGTTGTTATTACAAAAGAATTTCAGTTCATTCTGTCAAGTAATAAGTTCAGATTATTTAACAGACAAGACAATAAATTAGAATAAACAATTCTGCTTGAGAATATCTAGTTAACATATGTTACTTATTGCCAGAAATAATTACAGTGATTTGATGCATCACAAACAAAACCTGCACAGCAGATTGGAATATGTAAAAATGTGTGCAAAACTGTTACCCTCAATTTTCACTCTGATTTGGCTGTAAAATTCGTGAAAATGCTCTACTGGGCGTTTGCTGTTATACAAGAGACATTAACAGGAACTTTTTTGGTTCCTAAAGTTCAGCCTGTCAAGCATCCAGAGATTTGTGTCTATGAGAATAATACCAACTTTATATTAAGCCGGAAACACAAATGTCAGGGATGTCAAAGTATCTAAAACATAAGGGCATAATGTTCTTCAAAGGGAAACATTACAGAATAAAGCGTGTGAGATTACTCTGATGAGGTCATTGCTCACCTGTCACATTGATTTGAATCATTTACATAGAATAAAACCCTGAGGCAACTTAAAGCAACAAATGAGGGATTTGCTTCTGTAATTATTCCATCATGGTATCAACATGTCATGCTTAAGACCCATGTCATGCTTAAGGCCAAAGTGGCGTGTGTGTGTGTGTGTGCGCGGTTGTTTGTGTGCATTCGTAAGATGTAAACAGTTCTCTGTTATCCTGCTGTGTTGCTAATATCTGAAGTGAGACAGAACAGCTTTCCAGGACTCAGCAGGGGAGGAAAAAATGTTCATACCATGTTGAGAGGAAACCTTGTTTGATCTAAATATTCTCTGTCCGCTGTGTGGTTTATTGACATGAGAGGGAGCAAATAAGATAGATCAGGAATGTCAGGTTGAACTCAGAAATGCATTGGGGAAAACCTGTATAATGTTTCAGGTTAAAAGAACACACAGTTTTTCATGTGGTTCCTACAATCTAAATGGCAAAAGGCCATTGTGCTGGAACAGATGTAGCGGATTGTGCCAACAATCTCAGTCACCTTTATAAAACTGACATTGGTTTTCATCTACTGCATGAGAAGCAGCCACAATAATTGACTGCCAGGCTGTTTCACATTCAGGTTTGAGGCATGTGGAATGTTACACTTAAAGGGCCACCAGGGTATTTGTCAACCTTGACCGATTCAATGTGCACAGCCAAGAGGATACGAGAGCTAAAAGTTGGAAAATAACTTTTTGTTTCTTTGAAGATATGTTGACTAGATCCTGTAATGACTTTGATAAAACAAGATGACAAGGGTATTGACAACGAAGCCATTTTATCCAGACACCTAGTAAATGGTTTCCAAGCACAATAAAGCTTGTTACCCTGATTGATGTTTATAGCACTTATCTGCTGGAAACACTGACTTGTGAACAAATGATAAAATGACGGATGGGTTTATAGTGGTTTTGCTGGCAAGTCTAACAGTTTGGTGGGACGTAATGAGCACAATCTTAAACCTAAAATGTCTGAGAAGTCTTGATGGTTTGGGGGGTGTGGGGGGGTAAACGCAATTGAGATCCGTATGATAACAACAGCCTACCTTTGCTTTTTTTAAAGAGAAAAGATAAAAAGCAAATTAAGAAAGTTAGGAAAGTTACTGAACCTGAATACATTCAGGTAACTTTATCTGTTTGAATACTGTGCTGCATGTTTCTTAAACAATAATTGTACAGATGTGAATTAGCTTTGTAGATGTATGGGTGTCTTAGCGCTGCTTTAGCACAAATGTTGAGGAGATTCTCAGTGAGGTTGTCACAGCAGTGGGAATGTTGAGTCTATCAATCACCCATAACTCATTCCAACAGCAATGACACGCCTCTGCCCCAAGAAAATATATCTTCAAGCCATCACACCAGGTGGTGGAATAACAGAGGTTTGTAATGATGGTGGAAATAGACTGACACACGTTTTGATGACTCATTACAGTTTATATCATAAATTGTAATGAGAACAGTCATTGTAACCGTGTCATAGTTTGGCAGCTCTTTTCCTGTTGTTTCCTGTTGTTTTTTTCTTTTAGAAAATATTCTGAAGAAACCTAACTAAAGATCACATGTTCTCGCTGCTGTGATATTACATGTTCAGTTATGTTTGCTGCTGTGGTAAATATTTCAGACTTCAGAAAGATTTCTCTATTTCTCGCCTATGTCTTCAGGGTGTTTGGTGGTCTTGTGCAGTTTGTGGAGATTGACCTGTGCGGTGAATGCAGACAGAACCTTTCTCATCTTGTCATTGGCTCATAACAGAAGACAAATGGAGGTCATGTACGGCCGACTTTGTCTACAGAATAAAGAAATTCACATGCACTCACCTGCCTGTGCATCTGCATGGTCTCTGTGTGTTAAAGGATTTGTCTTCTTCTTTAGTTAGAGAAACTTCTTGCACATTAAGTACGATACAAAAAATGAAAGGTCAGAAAAACACAAACATAAAAAATATAATATAAACATAAGAATGAAGTATATAAAACTGTCGATAAAATAAACTATAAAATTATTTTTATTTCCCATAAAAAGATTTTTTTTGCCAACTTTGCTGCTTGATGCTGCTATTGCACTTTTGAATAATTAATTAAAATAATAATAAATATTTGTTTACTAGAACAGTACCTTGTGTACTTTCACACCAGTGTGCTTTTCTGAGCAATATTACAGGAAATTTGTTTTGCAATTAGGCAAGGAAGTGATCCATTTACAAATTAGATTGAAATGCCTTAATTTGATAAACAAATTATCACAAATCTCACTTGTATTCAAAAGTCAAATTTCTACTTCACACCTTTCAGATGTGAATCATCCACGCAGACGGTTGTCAAATTGTCCAGCATTATTCTGAAGTAACAATAATGAACATCCTGAATAATTTCAAATGAATCTGTACATCATTTCTCTTCATCTTTCTGGTGCATTTGTCATTCAGTGAAATTAGAAAGAAATTGTACCATATTCAAGTGATATGAGCTCAATGCTAACTGTTGTGTTATCCACATATTCTGTGCTTGCTACAGTACATTTTATACTGATGTCCGGCAGTATATTTTCTTCCATACCAGTTATATATATATATATATATTGGGTGGAAGGCCAACAGTTTTAACTTTGAGTCTGTCTGTTTGGAGCAGGAGGCAGAGATAAAGGGCAGCATGGAGGACCTCAGAGGAATTTCTGAGAAGTTTAAAACTGGGGCAGTAAAGTGTAATGACTCTCTGATTCTTTTAGCCTTTGAAAAAGGGGGCAATGGTTTTCATATTTGTGACATATGAGCACTAGCAGTATAAGCTGTGCAGTATATGATAGCAGTAGACTAAAATGTTTACTTTTACTTTATATTGTGAATTAGATACTTCACCAGGATGTCAATATGCTTCTGATCAGTGACAGTAATGACATGAGATACCCAGCTAATGTTTATCTTTATACCAGGCAGTATTTTCAGTATAAACTCTGTACAGATCAGTGTTTGCATACGAAGTAAGATGTAGATGGTAAATACAGTAAGTCAATTGAGTTGTGTTCAGTGTATTATGCAGTACAGTATTGAGGATTAGAGGTTCTGTAATGTGAAGATGTTGGAATAGTGGGCAGATGTTCCACTTAACACTGATTGATGTTTCTTTCAGGTATTTTTCTAACTTTTCCATCTGTGCTCCGTCTTAAAGGGATGCAAATGAGTTTCTGCAGCACACATCGGGTCAGACTCACCAAAGCATGCAGTGTTTCAAAATATGTCTCCCAAGGGACTGAGATATTATCAGCAGTAGATGTTCTTTCATATCCACAAACCTGATCGCTGTGTTTTATCATTAGCCTGATAGCATGAGCCTGCTGTTCTTAGTGCATACAGTCACAGAGAAACAGCTATTGTGTAAGTTTAAATTTATTATGTACTTAACAAAGATAGAACATAACAGACAGTTGGAGGAATTAATACTCTTTTTGTTCTACTCTAAACTGTTTCCAAAAGATAAACTGTTTTAGCAACAGTCAAGATGATACCATCATTAACTGGCTGTTTCAGACTCCTGGTATGTTCTGTTTTACACCAGTGAAGAATACATTAGCAAACAGGGCCCTGAATGTGCTTTAGTGTGGAACTAGGCAATCGAAATATGAAAACAGGGAAAAATTGCTTCTCTCTTGAAACCAAACAGACAGCCACTCTTCACAGCTGGATTTACCTCAGATATGAGAGCGCCCTCATCTGTGATTCCCTGCAGCAAACTTGTATCCCTTCAGCATGCCTGCTTAACTTCCTGAGAAGGCCATTTCCTCGAGTTTAAACTCTCTCTCCAGATGCGGCTCCTACACTGTACATTTTAACCTTCTGCCTTTTTTTCCCACATAAAAATATGACACGGTTGTCATCTTTGTTATCGATTAGAGTTATGCGAATCCTTTACTGTATTACACTGTAAGATTTGAGTTTTCCTGCAGCCGTTTTTCTGATTCTATGTAGCTGTTAAAGGTCTCGTAGTGTTTGACCTTATTTTAGCCCCATAAGAAGACAAAACCACCACTGGATCAGTCTGTGCATGTTTAATTGATTGATTTAGTGATGTGCCATGTGGTATAATTGTATTGACTTCTGTCAGTTTAGAATGTACCGCAGGCTGCTGTGATGCAAAAGTGTGCCTTTTGTATGCACTGTATTAAAATGTGCATAGTTTAATGAGCCAGATTGGAATGATGGCAGGATCTCTTGGGTTTAATATAGAGTCTTGCATTAATCAAAATTCGACCTGTCTCTGAGAGCACAGGGAAGTTCATTCATGGGCCAATTACACAGACCCTTAGAGAAAACTAGGACAGAGACCGTTACACAGGTGCTGGTTGTATTGTAGGAAGAGCAAAAGAGCTATGCATGCAAGAGCAGTCTTGCTGTAACGGACTTACACTGCATATTACACTGCTAAAACAGACTTTTAAAGCTGCTAATTAAATACTTCTAGCAAATTCCTTCAGTGGATCTTCATCCATCTCAGGTAAACTCTGTTATTTATGTCATGAGCATTTTCACATTTGTTTTGTGTTTAATAATGGCATTCTGTAATGGAGATGACATTTTACATTTTTCTGAATGAAATGCTAGCGCCTTTGTCTTGCTGAAGCCTATTTCACAGCAAGAATAGAAACTAAACGATATTGTCACACGTTCAACATTAAAATTTCAGCGTGACAAGAAACTAGAAACCTTCCATGCAATAAATTTTTAATACTTTATTGTTTAGATTAGCAAAGTTTTAAAAATGTTATAGTTTTGTCATTATACATTTTATGATTGAAAGTCATGGTCTGGGACAAGACTAAACCATAAAACATAACATTTTTGCATAAAAGGCATTTGCAAGTAGCAATAATAAATGATAAAGAGTAAAAGATGTTTTGTGTAATCTTTTTGTAACAAATGAAAAAGTAAAAAGCTGTTTGTTTTAATAAAACTCAGGACTCACGCACTTTACAGGTGTAGAAGCCCAGGAATTAAATAAACAGGTTTGTTAGATGTTACTGCTTATGTAACACATTTTCACATGCTACGTAAATGAAGTTCTGTTAACTTCACTCATATTCACACCTGTGCTAGATCTCACTGCTTTCAACCATTAAAAACCCCTGCAGAGAACGTCTGCAGGGAATAAACACAACTCTCACACACCTGCTATCTAGCAAAACAGCTTACGATCATGTCAAACAACAGCACACATCAAACACCTGATCTAATTTCACACAGATGATTCCTGTAATCACCAGTGCAGTTTCTTTTGTGTAACTGGCTATAGAGAAACCATCTGTCTGAGCGTGAGCAGTGGAGTTTTTAACTGTCTGACACAAAGGATTTAGATCTTTCTTTAAGTAAAATGAGAATGATGATTTTGTTGAACATCTTTGCTTTTCTGAACACAAATCCTTAAAACAAACCGCAGTGAACTGAAACTAGGATCACATCAGATACTTACTGCCTTATAGATATTTATGCATCCATCCAGCCATGTGGGAATTCATATATGAATATAATACAAATATTTAAGCATAAACTATAATTGGTTTCCCATTGTACTTTAATGTCCCCACTCTCTGCACCAATAAACAGCATTATGCAATTAAGTGATGTGAATATTATTTAATAAAGCACTTTGTAATTAATTTTAGTTTCAGTTCATTCTGGTTATATCTGACTTTTATGAAACATTTAAATTGCATAACATAATTGAACTCCAGCGTCACCCCTACACTGCAAAGCTATTACACAAGAGGACAACAGTTATGCTCTCCATCCAGGATATATTACTGTAAGACCGCCTCGCACAGTATAAGTAAATCTGGCTCAGGTGTGAATATGAATTGAATCTAAATGAACCGCATTCGTGTAGCGCTTTGAGCTGCTATAAATGCATAGACGTTTACTGTATATAGGGTGCGAGATAATGAACCCTGCCCTTGAACATTTACTCTCCATATTTTATCGACACAAACTCTCATACACTGGCTGGTAATTAGATTTTTCAGGCATTGGGCGTGAAGTGTTTGATGAAGAAATGAACGTGCTGCAAGATGAAGTGTTGCTCTGAAGAAGGCCGGCACCTTCGCTTTAACCACAGAGACGTGATTTACTTACCGTGCCAAGCGTGTTGTTAATGGCTGGAGGGCACATATAGTCAAATGTCAATCTATTGGTCTCATATTTAACCTTTCAACCAAAGTTTCTTCAGATACTTTGGTAGAATCGGAAAAGTGTATGTAGACATCAAATAATTGAGTAATGATAGTGGCTTGAACATTTGCTCCAATAAGTAATCCATGTTTATTTGATTTTTATTTGGAAACAAATACAGCAGTAAACCTCTATGGTCTATGTTGGGAAAATAGACTGTTGCAACACTCGTCTGACTGACTTACTAATGCAGTAATATAATTTTACATTCTTAAGCAACATTTTCCAGCTTTCTTCAAATACTACAGTGGATTTATACTGGTTACTGTATTGGACTGTATCTACACGCACACAACTTTTCTCTTTTGAAGTAACCTTTAGTGACATTTTTGTTTGTAGCTGCTCATTGTGTCCCAAGACTCTAACTTCAGTGATCCTTGTTACAGCTGTACTGTGGACATCATTCTCAGGTCTCACAGCTGAAGAACCCTTAGATACAAAGACTATCTTCTAAAGAATGGACAGGGTGAACAGTATGTCAACATACTGGATAAAACACCTTCACCACCAAGTACTGCAGCATGGTCAGGAGTCGCACACCCTCACTGTGTACTTTAGGTGCCCTTTGCAAAATTAGTATTTTCATGAAATGAATGTGTCATTTTTCTAGGAAGCTCGTCTCTGAATTTGTACTTCCATATACTTCCATCATATCTGAATTCTGACTTTCAACTTGAACTCAGCAACATTAATCAGTCTGCTGTGGTAAATGTCATATTTTGTTAGAGTTCCTTTTTGGATGGTCAGTTATAACATAAATCTCATCAACATCAACTGCCATCAGAAATATCCAGCAGTCACCATAAAATCTATTTCATGCTCCAAGCGCTTTATTGTGTTGTTTTAATCAGCCAATGAAAACAGAGATCTGTGTCCCTGATAATACATGACACAATGTACAGAACTCACTAGCTTAAAACTGACCATAAGACTTTAAACTAATTAATGCTGCTGAGTTCAATTTGAAAATAACACCCTGGAGTCCCATCAGCCCTATTGATGCGTAATCAATATAAAATACAGTTTGCTTTGGAGCCACAGAACATCTGGAATTACTCAGCGTATCGACAGCAAAAGTTTCTCAACCAATAGGGTTACAGGCCCTGTGGTTATAATAATGCTAAAGGGGCACCTTTGGCGTCTACATGGGGTAATGCACCAGATTTCTATCCAATCAGCAGAATCTGAAGCTGTGGGACTAGTGAAGAAAAATCAATAGTCTATAGTATTTTTATCCTTCAGGGACAGTTCTTGCAATCAGCGTACTGTACCGTATCAGCAGCACTAGGATAATAAGCGTCAGCTAATCAGCAAACCACAACGCAGATGTTAGCTTGGGTTTGTTACTGTAAAGCAGACACTTACTGTTTTAATCTTGTGTTAGCGACACATAATGACTGCACCCTGATGTGTACTGCAAGTATATGATATTATAGCACAGATTAATTATTATTGTTTAATTAGTGTCTCATGTCAAACAGATAATAGTCAGATTTGTGTGTACTGTATATTCAAATATGCAAATGGATTTAAATGGTAATTGCGCTGCCCACGGAATAAATTACACAGTAATTTTGCTAAACCTCAATGTATGTCAGTGTTCATAAGTCAAAGAGAAAAGTTATTTACAATTTGACAATGCTTGCCTGTAGTCAGTATCATGAAACCAAATTTAGCTTATTAGCATGAAGGCTGAGGCAAAGCAGCATTTGAGGCACAGATACACACACATTTGTGGGACGGTATCATGCTGTGAGTCAAGAATCAGTTATGCAAAGTGCTGCAAAGGTCACTAAATGGACAAAAACGAATGGTTAAATAGGTTTGTGTGAGAAACAGATAAGTGAAGGCTTGAAGCTCCTCAAGATTTTAGTCAGCTCCGACAATTTGACACACCATGATCGATTTGCCTGGCACTGCTCACAAACACAGCTGATTTATAAAAACATTCATCTTTCACAGAAAAGGACGCATCTCTGACTATTAGAGAAAATATTATTGGAGAAATTAGATGCATCATTTAATTTTTAATGCTTGATTTTTTTTGGG
>JBAJNP010000069.1:0-44176 GCA_036877545.1 Yasuhikotakia modesta | reverse complement strand
GACTCCAAGAGTTAGGGGCTGAGGGTCTTATTGACAGGAGGTCACGTTTAAAAGTCACATTTGCACTTGACTGAAACTGTGTATTTATTTTTCCATTTAGACTGTGGTACAGCCCAGAGACGTTCCAGGAAGGGAAAGAAAAGGGCAACTTTTTAAAATGTGATTTATTTCATTCAGGTTTGATTGTGCATTAGAGAATAATCTCCAGACAGTTTTATTATACGGAAGTCTCAGGAGAACCGATTGTAAGGAGCGGAAGATTGCGGCCATATGCCTTATGCATGGGACGTATAGCTATAAGACTATTTTTGACTTTTTTGACAGTGGATGCAGGGACACTGTGTCTCTCTGCTAAATATCAGGTATTCTCAAGCTCTGCCGCCATGGACATAAATTCTGTATGAGATCCTGTGGCTCAGTGCAGCCCTCAGACAGCACTAAAATCCATTTTTACAGCTTTAGCATCAAAAAATGAGTTTTCATTTTTCTCAAGAATTTCTGTTTTTTTTTGGCTGGGCCCTTAAAGTTGGGTGTGTCCACTCTTCCTCTGTGCAACAGACATCTGTTAGACCATTCACAATACAGAACACATCGTTCATTGACTACTTATTCATTCATTTGGCCATATATAGGCAATGACGTGATTTGACCCTGATTTTTAAAGCCATGACAATATTGCCACTAAAACATTACAATTGCTATTGTACACAGCCTAATTATTTAAAACACCAAATAAAGTTTAACATAATGTTTTCAAACACAGACTGATTAAACTAACTTTTATTTTACAAAAGTGGATTGTAAACTCTAAAACAAAAAATCATGTTTTTTATAGGAATTTGATCACTGTTGTTGATGACTCCAGCTTTCTTGCCCTTCTGTGCTCCGGGTTCGCTGAACCCAAACAGCGTGCCCACAATTCCACTGTGTCTAATGGATTAGTGAACAGGTGTGTCTATGTGTGGGAGGAATGGATGCGTTCAGATGCGTCAAGACTGGCGTTTCAGTCAGCCAGCTGAGCCAAAAATGTCTTTGTGATTTTGTGCTTTGTCATTTAGAAGAAGATGAGGCACCGGCAGCTTGTTAAGAGGCTCTTTGCGCCCAATGAGAAGCTCAGTTGAGTACACCGCTAATAAACCAAATGATAATTATTATATACAGTTGAGTATTTATTTGCTTCTGACATTTTTTTCCTTAATATATCACTGTAGAACATCACAAAGTCCCAGTCAAGTGTGTGTCAGATAATGTACTCAGAGAATAAAACGCATTTGACGCTCCACCTCATGAATAATGCATTTTTATAATGGATTGTTCAAGTATGCAAATCAATATCATGTCATATGGGGAGAGTTGCACTGCTAGCTATTCAAAAACAGTCAGAAATTTACATGTGACAGTAATTACCAAAAGCTGTCTCAGTTCCCACCAGTTCATTTATTATAATTAGCATGTGCTGATTTTTGCCACATGTTCATCAATACTTGCTAACTATGTCTTTATTAATGACGTGAAAACATGCTGCTTTCAGTGGCACTTGTAAGCTGTACAGAATCTTTGTGTCGGCTGTTAATTTATTAATGCTCTGGTCTGTTGTGCATGTCTGCAGGGTTGCACAATCTCAGCTTGCTTTTGCCATCTATGTTCATCCTTGTGAAACGGAGGAACATGTAAAGCGAACTTCTAACATGTTATCTGTTTTGATATTCTGGACGATTTTCAATATACTTCAAGCAGGAGTTGAACTTTGGTGTGGTGACTGGCAAACTTCTCAAGAAGATTCCATGGGGTATTTGTTTGTGTACACAAACAGTCAAAAGTTTGGAAACCACAATGTGCAAAGCTAGTCAGAAGTGATTACTATATACAATATAAAAGACAACATAGTTTTGATCTTGTTGGTCTGTTTGTGTCACTGAATATTTTCTGTACTAATGTTATAGTTCTAATGGCCTTCTTAATGCATTTGAATGACTATTTCCTTTGACTTTTATTGTTATAACATAAAATATTAATAATAAATAAGCAGTAGGTGTCTTCGGACTGGCATAAACTTTTCAATTGCAGTCAGTGCAATGGTAGGATTATAAAAATATAATCTAAAAAATATAAATCAGAATAAATATTATAGATGTCAATAGAAAGTGCCCAATATTAAAGAAACCAAAAGTGTGTGCAAGTGTGTTGGGTCAAATTATTGTCCCTGTAAACTAGAAACTGTCATTTACGGACAAGATAAGGTCTCCACTACTTACTTTCATTTTGCTTTAAACCTAATGATTAGAACAGCTTTGTCTGTCAGGCTTAGAAGAAGGTTATACTAAACCATCATACTAAAAGCTATTGTGTTTATTAGAGGCTCTTACAAATACAGTGTCTAAATGCAATCTAACAAAGAATGTGTGTCTGTTTGCTTTGTGTGTGTGTTTGTGTTTTTTTGTATGTGTTAAAAACCCTGAGGTGCTGGACCCTGATCCTCTTCATCATAGATCCTGTCATCAGAGCTGATGGTGTGTGTGTGTGTGTGTGTGTGTGTGTGTGTGTGTGTGTGTGTGTGTGGTAAGAAGTAGACATAGCACAATAGTATAGTAAAACCCTAAAGAAAGGAAAAACAGAGGAAATGAGACACAGAGAGATGAAAGAGTGAACATTGAATGAATATTATCAGACAGGTGGAAGGAAAACCACTGCGGGGCAGATTCTTGATTCTGAAGAGGATTAAAAAAAGCTTGTGCGACACACACTTACATAAGAATCTCTCATCTCTCTCACACACATGCAAACATACACTTCCAATCAAGCAAAGCCTTAAGTTTGAGATCAAACCTCATTAATCCCCACACTGACTGTGTGATCAAACATCAGTGCTCAAACTCTTTCATTCTCTCTGTGCTGTGTATTCCTGAGGCAGCTGACATACCTAATTCTGCCCACTGAGTCTGGAAAACACATTCATCATGTTATTCTCACACAATGCCACCCGAGGCCCAACGGAGAGAGGGAATTAGAAACAAGAATGAGTTATGTTCTGCTAGGTTACCCAAGTTGTGTTGTACGAGATCATAAAAATAAATAATAATTAATAACAAATTAACACTTAAAAAAGAATTTATAAAAGCTATTATAAAATATTTTTTATTATTTTGTAACAGATTTGGACAGAAAGTGAGTTTGATAGAGTCTAGATGATCAGGAAATATTGAAAGAAAATTACTGGGAATTTTCTGTGAAATGCTTGCCCAGATGCTGATTAAGGGGAACAAATGTAGTTGAGCAAATTGACAATGAGAGTCTGACAATAAAAACTCGATGTGATTGTAAGGAAGCAATTCTGTTTCGATTTCTTTATTTCAGATTTTAATCTATTTTAAATCACATTTGGTTCATTTAAATCAGTCATTCATGAGGAACAGGTCCCATGAGAGCAGGAACTTAAAGAAGTGCTGTGTAAATTAATTAAGCGTATAAACCTAAAAGCTATCAGTCACAAGTCCATAAGTCCAGCCACTGAATCCATGTCTCAAACAATAAAGGATCTTTCCTTTGAGACCTGCCAAGGTTCAATAGTTTCAGGCCATTTAAATTCCAATCACAGCTCAGTATTTGATTTATATGCTATGATGTGGGATTTTAATTTAAATGTTACTGATTGGCTTAAAAATTATTGCAAAGAGTCATGGCCGTGCTACTCCAAAAACATCAATTAAAGCGTTCTTCTAGGGTTATTTACTTCACAGTACTATTATCATATAGACATTTTTTTCACAACAGTGATTGTTGACTTTTTTCTGTATTATGGGGAAAAATATTCTCCCAGGAGAAATGTGATAATATTTTTAATGAAGCTAAAGCTTTTATGAGATTCTATCCTGATTACCTTCTAACCCAAAGGGAATATGTTACACTAGGTTTGACCATTTAGACTTTTGGTGTATGTGACAGATCTCAGAACCAATGACATTTGTTTTTTTTTTTACTTGCATACTGTACAAGAATGTCACATTATATATTATATTTCAATATGCCTTCATATTAAACTCAGATGAAAACATAAATAATATATCTTACAACTGTTCCATCTGGGACACATCCAGATGGAATCACTCTATATACTTATCATCTGTATTCACTCACTAAAAATCCAAAATCCACAACCTGTGTAGTTGTTTATAAATGTGGGCTGTATCAGAGACCTGGGCATCAGTATTCCTCAGATAACTCTTCTGTGCTTCTGTGGCCGCTTTGACGATGGATCCATCATAAATATTGGCCTGGGTCCTTCTGTGCATTTCCATTTCAAAACTATAATTTGAGCTCTTCACCTTTAAAAGACAGAATTAGCTCTACATTTGAATTTGCAAAGTGGTTCAAATGGACAAATATTTCACAGCCGCAGCGTCAGTTTATTGAGGCTAGCCAAAGTGTCGCTTTGATCTCAAAAGGTTCACCGCTTGTATACGTAAGCGTATATTTGTCTGAGTATGCGTGTGTGTCAGTGGGTGTTTTGACAGGCAGAGTCTGTTTGGCAGCTTGTATAAAGACCTGTAGTCAGTGGTGATTAGCTGGGGTGACAGCTTGAATCTGTTTAAAGACTCCACAGAGAGAGTGACAGCGTGTCCTTCAAAACTTCTGTACACACACACACAGATTTACTTATCTGTCTAAGGGGACATTTCATAAATTTCTATTGTTTTATAATTAGCTAGTTATAAATAATATAACTTAATCCTAACTCACATGCTAACTCTAACAGATAACTTGCACAATTTTTACAATATTTTATTTTTTTGAGTATACATACTTTTTTATAAAATTTATGTATTTATGTTTATATTTTGTAGCTAACAAAGGAAGGTTTTTGCAAAGGAAGGTTTTGCTCAGATTTGTTGGTTTTTCTGACGTTCGGGTACAAATTTGTCCTCAATATAGGGTTAAGTATAACACACACACATCATACAACTAAGAAACAGTTCTACACTATGATTACATATGAACAAGCCATTTGTCTGTTCCCTAATGAAGCCTTTATTTAAACTAGCGTGAAGCACATTTAGGTACGCTCACCGTGTGACTATTTTTGTGCTTAGCAGATTCTGCAGAATTGCTCTCGTTCAGATCATAAGAGGCCTATTATTAGCAAAAGCAGAACTTTAATTAAAACTGAGCAGAAAAACAGAACATTCTGTAATGCTGTAAAATCAACCATGTGAGTAAATGTCGGTATGAGTACAAGTATGTTTGTATACAGAATCAATGTGCCCATTCAAAGCTCATTGTGTTTATTCAGCCATATGTCCCCACAGATTTTTGTGCTAAGTGGATTTTAAATGCATCTTGCAAAACAAAAACACATTTGCCCCATGATAATTAAGTGGCATGATTATTATTGTGTGTTTTCATCTAAAATGCTGTGACGGAAATCATCAATTTACAGATCTAAATTTGGTTAGTCCAGTTGAGTTGCTTCACAATTATTTGCATCAAATTGCAAATTCTAACCAATCTTCTCACCGTCATCTTTCTCAAAATCGCGTTCTTTTTTTCCTGTGAAACAAAAAATGAGTTATCATTCAAAATGCTAAATCTGCACTTTTTATGTAGAAGGAAAATGCACAGTAATCACTGGCGAGATTGCCTGGTTTGTTCAAGTGCAAAAATAGATTGTTGTGGACTGTGAGCCAGTGACAGGCTTATACTTAATGACAGGCCTATGGAAGTTAAACAGAAAAGAAAATGTGTGTGTGTATGCGTTTGTGTGTGTGTTTATTATCTTAATTTGGGCTTTTCTAAGCATTTATAGTTGCAATTACTTGCAATTACTTTAAATAATGAATCAGCATTTCATGTAATTAATTCACTTACATTTTATAATTGATAGACAGCGCTAGTTTGTATGTTTTGTACACATCAGCCTTAGTTTGTATGTTTCGTAAGCGTACATTTATTTACTGTTAATAAGCTGCTAATGTACCATTTTAGGCTTGGGGACCTCTATTTTACTGACTGATTACCACAAGCAAAACCATGACAACCAGTTATGAACTGTCACTGTCTCATCCATTTGTTGTGCTAAGTATTTACTATGACATCTAGAGAGCCACAATTCATCTGTTTATCAGTAAGAGGCAATTTCATCTGAGATCTAAACATTATTTTAAATATACAATATATAAAAGCTTTAATAAACTATGCTGGTTATTCGTTCCCTGGGCACAAATACCAGCTGTTGTTTTAAAAGCCATAGGTGTTAGCTGTGGTGTTTCAGAATAACCAGCTAACAAGAAAACAAGGAATCAAATAGCATATATCTGATCACATATTTTATCCCAGTAGGTTAAATGACGATAAACGAATGTGGCAGCTCTATTTGTTTTTGTTTGTGGTTTGGGGACATTTTAAACACACCAAGGGTTTCAAATAACTCAACTCAGATTTATTAGCTTTTCGATGCAGGAGGATCTCTAATTAGATACCTCAATAATTTCAGCTCTCTGTCTTCCTCAAGACTAACAAACTGTTTAACCTGCGGTAAACAACCGTTGATTGAAGTTGAATTGATTGACTTAATTTCATTTTATTGTATTAACTGCACAGAAGGACAATAAAACAACTGATGATATCCCAAGGACATAACAAACCATGTGGGTAAAAAGAGCTGTTGAAAATGTATTGCTCACAGCACCAAAAACATAATGTTATTCTTGAACTGATCACAGAGCAGCTAGGAAAGTTGTGCAGATGTTTCGGCTTAACTTGCTGCGTACTGTGTGTTTTTACACATTGCTGGGAAGACAAATGATCTGTAGATCTACAGAATCAACTTTAATCTGTTGTCCAGTGTCCAAATAAGGAAACAAAATTACTTTCCCATATTAATTTCTCTTTTTCTCTCTCCAAGATATGATAGGAATGAGGCCTCAGCATATGTATGCTGCAAAATTCAGAGTTTATGTCTGGTTGTGTTTTTAACGGACTTGCATTCATAGATGCCCTTTAAAGGTCAGAATGAAATAAGCACCGATGAGAATCTCTCTGATGGGGTGCAGAAAACAACAAGAAACCGCTGTAAACACAAACCCCTCCTGACTTCCACCACTGCTGTCTTTAAACGCAGCAGCCCGGTGACTTTGGGGTCACACTGGCTCTGTCAGCAACCCCTGCACAATAGTGCCTCATGGGAAAAAAGGAAGGGGAATGAATGAGTGGATAAAACAGCCAGACATCACACTGAATCTGTGGAGCTTCATATTCAGTGAGATGGTCAGATTACCCTGTGGGCCGCCTGTCATGTTTAGACTTGATGTCCATTGTCCTTGTTCCGATGCTATCATTAATCTCTGAATGTTACTTTGTTCCTGAAAGAACAAAAATAGAACGATTCAGAAGCTAAATGAATCTTAAAAACTCTACGGTATTGAAATCTGATACAGTGTGATAAAGTGTGGCATAGATTGTTGTACCTGTTCCCTGTGAGATGTGGCACGAGTTAAACAAGATTCAATATGCAGTAGGAGATTTCAATTCCTCAGAGACTTTTGTTCATTTCTGTGCCAGTTGTGGTTTTTGGAGAAAGTCTGACACTTTGGATTAAAGCTGACATATGATTTGGGAGGGTACCTGAGAGGGTGTATAATTAACTTGCTATATAATCAGCAGGCACATTCTTTTTTCTGGATCATTCCAAATGATGCCTGGATAAATGGAGCCTCTGTGTTAGGAAGCTGTGGATTTCCTTTGTTCATCAGCAAAACAGCTTTAATTAAAGAGACAAGAGATTTCTTCTCATTTTCTCAATGCAACTTTGATGAGATCATTTTGCACCGCATCTCCCTCACCTCAGAAACTCAAGTCAGATATGTTTGATCTGTACCATGTTTTATCTATAGCGGCACACAGTGAAACAGAGCAATGCTGGAATCATAAATGTATTATTGCTGTGCAAAGATACTGGATAATTACTGGAACAAAGCAAAATCAGAGTGAACAGGCAAACTTAAAACCAAAAATAATTTTGTAACACTCAAGCAACCTCGCAGTATTCACTCACCCACATGCACATGCACTATATGTAACACCAGTGCTGGTAGAAATCCTTTCTGAGACTTAGAATAGAAACTAAAATTTGGGAGACACACATGCACACACTATGAATAAATGTATGTGTGTGTGTGTGTGCGTGTGTGTGTACGTGCAGGCGTGTATGCGTGTATGTGTGTGATGCCAGAGGATATGAGTCTGGGTGAGCTGGGCTGTCTGGTGATGTGTTCATGCAGAGCATAAACAGAACCACAGATATTTTGTCTTTTGGGTTTTTGGAACATTTCTGGAAAAGCATGGACATGTTTATGTATCTGTAGTATATCTTAATATACAAAATGTAACCTACATTAAGTCTACAAATTGTGTGTGGAAGGAAATGTACGTGAAAAGACACATTCTTTTAGAAGTGTAGATACTTTCTTTTTACAGCCCATCCAACCACTAGATCAGACTGAAAGAATCTCTTTTTAAGTCATCGAGACAATCATAACAATGGGCTATTTAGGTACTTGATTTGATCAAGGACACACTAACATACAATTGGTTCTAATACTAGTATGGCTGGTATTGTAGGTGGACGGGTAACATATGAATCAATGCATAGCCACACATAAATAGAAACCTTGCTATTTTTCTTTGCTATTTTTCTTGCTATATACAGTTATTACCACTGTATATAACAGCACATTTTGGTAGTCACACAGTATTTTCCATTTATATTTATCTTCAATTTACAAATGAAAATATTATTCAGTAACATGCAGTACTGAGATTATATTCAATAGTTATATTACATTTAGTCATAACTTTGATCACTAGAAATATTCCTAGAATGCACTAGGGTTATGTTCCTACCTCACATACCCCCATTTCCACTCGCCGGATTAAACTGATTTGATCATATTCATGACCACCAGATATTTGAAGAGGAAATCATTGTGTGGTGATATAATGCCACAGACGACTATCTACAGCAGACAGCCAGCAAAGATTGAGTGGAAAGATTTCAGATTTTCCATCCAGTTCAATCAAAACAGCTTAATACAAGCACACATTCATTCACAGTCTCACGCACACGCTACGTGATTAATGCCATCATTTGTATGTCTGTGAGTTATGCATGACAGGCTCAACACAGGTTTTATTATTTGTTTCACCTACAAATATTGCAAACAAACGCTGTGGATGTTCAAGAAGACGTTCCTATTTGATGTTCTGCATGTTTGGTACCTTAAACTACAATTTATTCTCAGAATGAGCTGCGTTAAACTTCTCAGCGATGGCTGTTATATTCACTGGTCTTGGATTTTCGTCAAATATATCTGTTTGATTTATAGACCAGTGTCACACGTGGCACTTTACTGAGCTTTCTGTTCCTCACAGTGAAAATAATAAGATCATGAATTTTAATGTTATCATTGGGTTGATAATGGACCCTGACAGAAAACCCACTGGTTTACGCTCTTAGGTGGGTCATCATTCTTTAACAGAACAGCCTGTCACAGCAGAGTCAGAACTTCACATAGAACTGACTGATCAAACGAACTTTGATTCATGTAGCAACTGATCAAATGAAGTCAACTTAGTTAAATGATTTTATGCCATAGGTGCAACACCGTAACTTAAAACTACTGCTAAAAGCTTTATTTTATAGCTCTGACTGAATGCCTCAGGGTACGTTCTGAATGCCTGATACTGCCTCTGCCAGGTAGACTTCACAGTGTTGTGCAAACTGCTGAACAGGGAATAAATGTATGTCGATAGTTATCCTGTTAAGCGATTCGTTTCATGAGAGTTAAAAGTTGAAATCTCACTTTTATGCAGCTCAATAGGTTCAGTTAAGTATTTATTTATTTAGTGAAGCGGACTTCAGTAATGACATACACAATGAGTGAATATTGATGTGTTGCTTCACATTAAGTTGGCCTTGTGTTTTATTCACTTAGGAATGGTTTCAACATTGATGCAGGTGATGCAACCATTGCAATGCCATTATCATCCTATGAGTCACATCCTGTACTAGTTAAAACGTTGTAATGGATAATATATGCAAAAATCACTAAATAAAGGTCTTTCCAGCATGACTATTTGCTAGAATACACACGAAAGCACTATATATATATTTGAAAAAAGCATTTAAGGCAGATACTATTATTTATTGAAATGTATTATAGTGGTAAAGCCTAATATGTCATAATGAAGGGATTTTGTTAAGCGAACTTCTACACATACTCAAGTGTGTTGAGACCCTGCGGAGCGCAGTTGTGTTGCAGTTTTTACCTTAAGCTCGTCTTGAGTACCGGATGATGTGACAAACCTCGTATGCATGAACCTGAGGTTTACCTGAGGTTTACCGAGCGCCGAGCTTCAGCTTAAACTGTTATGGAGGCTGTACATTGTCAACGGCGCCTTATTACACAATCTTAGCGTGACAGATAGAGATGGACACAGTTGCAGCTGTTCCTCGCCAGCTGTCTTACTGCGCGTCTTAAGCTTTAAATACATACGGAAATGCACGAAAATAACGTTTGGTTGCTAAAAAGATGAATGCACTCTAAAAGAAAAACAAATAAAACTTGTTGAAATTTAACGCCCCTCTGTTAACAGGAACGGCAGGTTGCGGCAGCATTTCGCGCTTGTTCTGAGCTAGAGAGAGAGAGAGAGAGAGAGAGAGAGACACAGAGAGAGAGCGCAAGGAAGACAGCAGCACGAAACGGGACAGTACTCGTGCGCACGTTACCAAATGCCGCTTCGCAGTAACTATAAAAAATAATGTTTTCTATATGGATATAGATTTCTTAACATAAGCATTTTTAAGCCATCAAGTGTTTAGAGTCGTGTGTAACTATGCATTATTTCATATCATATAAATGAAGCTGGATGACAGATGCGCACGAACAGACAGATGCGCACATTGACCATTAAGAGGCAAAAGTAACATTTTTTGGATACTCAACTTAAAACGGATTGGTGGCTCACATTTAAAGTCTCAACGTTTTCTCAAGCGTTTCTCCGGAGACAGACAGAAAACTGGCGACTTGGTAAGTTTTTGAAACACCTGACGATATCTTGCTCCGTCTCAAACTGATACCCAAACTTGCGTTTATTATATTAATGGCTGAAAACACAGTTATTCTGTTAAGACAATTTCTTAACTTTAACATAAGTCAACATTTAGATTAGAAGGTTGATTTTATTATTTACTTTAAGGATGTCACTTAACAGAAAGCTTAATATTTATTGGTGGAAAGCTGGTTATGTCTGTTTTATTAGAAATAAGTCGTGTTTCCTCTCTGTGCTGAAGTACCAGAATCTGTAAACGGTTAGTGGTGATTTGCCAAGACAACCCATCATCAATAAGATGCTTTATAGCTGTGCTGAAGGTTAAAACATGCAAAGCTCACGGCACAGACTCTTTCTTTCCATTCCCAACACCCAACCGGCAACACAGTCTGTGTTAATGAAGGTAGCTTACAGTTAATAATGACCAGGATTAGCCTGTGGTGTGTTGCTGAATCTGTCAGGTTGAGTTCACTTACCACATACTGCCTGACGTGTGACGCTGGTTAAAGGTCATGCCATGATCAGAATCATGCAGTATGACTGTGTATGTTTGAGTTTTACAGCCTAGCATATAAAGAGGTGTTTACAGGTAGCGTGAAATTGTATAGAAGACGGGCACTGCGGAATGGCAACACGCTCAATCGCATATGCATAATTGCTCTTTTCTCCTCTCTCACTTTTCTTTGCCTTAATGTCACTCCAACCTCTTTACACTCAACAACCCTCCCTTATCTCTCTCTCTCTCTTTCTCCCTCGCTCTCTCTCTCAAACACAGCACATGCACATTCAGAGCACAACTGGCTGGCTCTTTGGATGCCCGGCATGAAACATCAGCAGATAGCTGTGACCTCTCAGAGTAAATCCTCTGTCCAAACTGCTTCTGAATGACCAACCAATGCACACAACTGCCCCATCAGTCTGATGTCAGAGAAATGAATGATCGCAGAGAGGGCTTCTAAAACATAAAGCTGTCTGATAAAAGACTTACGCCTGATCTGTCCTGATATTCTGGGAGAATATCCAGAGGAGATAAATATAATTATCATTATCCTACTGCAGTCATGCCCTCACAGTCAGTTTCACCGTAATATGGAGTCAACTCACTTCTCTTTCACACATTTTACATGTGGGAGGACTGTTTAATTTGATTCTTTAGAGGTTTTTACATGATTGTTTATCTGGTGGAGACTATTCATTTTCGTCTGTTGTTTTTACATTGACCTAAATTATATTTTTTACTCCCTTCACTCACCTTAAAACCCCAAGCCTTCTAAAGACATTATTTATTATGTTTTTAAGACATTTTCCTCATGAGGGCTGTTGGCTGGTCCTCACAACGCAGGTGATTTTAGGTTTTACTACCCTTGTGGGGGACATTTGGTCACACAATGCAGGCTAAACCTGACACACACACACAGACACAAGATCTGTACAGTAAAGGTTTTCTCAGTGGATAGTTGTTGATAACTTTGCCCCATCCAGCTACATGAAATCAATGTATGGCACAAATTACCCTGAGATTGAAGGTAGAAAAAAAATGTAGGATTGAGGGAAAGATGAAGTGCACTTTACACATCTCACACTTTTTCGCTTAGACACAGCATGTCTCTGTGCATCTTTGTGCTCACAAGCTGTGTGAATGTTGCATTTGTGTAACCGTGGCAACCCCTCTAGAGAATCTAAGCCACTTAGGTCTTCCCTTTATAGATTACTGCTCAATAGGTAGATGTGGATTTTAAATACACTATTTTATGTCCTGGTATATTACATTAGATTTTATGATATGCACGATCTATCTGCCTTTTATATAAGCAGGTACCTAATGATGTTCTTTGGGTATTCTTAAAAGTAACATCTAATCACACATCAAGTCTCATCTTGTCAACACTAGGCAACTAAGTGATACAAATTGGCAAATTCTATTTATACGAAAGACAAGTATGTGTGACGGAGTCTTGTATGTTGAGAATAAAGGATGAGCTAATTAGGCCTGTTTGTAGGAACACACTGAAGAACAAGGTTGTTAGGTGCCACTGTGTAAATCATGAATGTCATTTTCTCTGTTTGCATGTATGTAAGCCTGTGAAATGGACTTTAAAAGGGCACAAGGAAGGTGTTCTGAAACCCACGCAGAACCCATTTATTCCTGGATTTAGTAGAGAGGGGTTGAGCCTTTTTTACCCCACACACGTAAACAGAAGACAGTGTCAGCACCACAGATTCAGACAGATGCAGTGTACATATGCAGTGTGCATTATGTTTTTTCAGTGTTATGTGTATTTAGGGGAACATTTAATTCGGCCAGTTTAGTTTGAATAGCGATTGAATTCTAAGCGTGCACATTTACAGGAATGCTTTACTCAAAAATGAAATTCCTGCTTATTATAGATTTTTTTGGAGCACCAAGCTGCTTTATCTCTACAGTGACAGTAAATAATGACCTCAGTTATCTGGCTACATTTACAGAGATCACATGTTTTTTTTAGCTTATAAGCCCCTGATGTAAATCTTCTGTCATTGTATGGAGAGATATTACCTCAGGCATTCTCAAAATGTGGAAAAAGAAAGGCATACAAACAGTTTTTGAAAAACTACTGTAAGAATAAATTTATTATGACAGTGGGTCTCTTTAAATCAGATCAATTATTCAAATGTATAAAATCTAGACAAGAAAGAGCAAGATATAAAACAAGAACAAACAGTAAACAAATAATTTATTATTTAGAACAAATAATAAAACTGTTTAATGTAACTAATCTGATTTAATGTTGTTTTTCATTTCTTTGTATACATTTATCAGAGTCACATCCCAAGGCTTTCACATCTTTACCTGAGGTAGTTCTGAGTACATATTAAACTCAACAAAAAAGAATTAAAACAATTGAAACTTTTGCATAATCCTAATCTGGGATTTCTGTAGAAAAACAACTAACTGACAATGTGACAAACACAATATTCCATGACATACAACCACATCCTGTCCACTAAAGTAGTTTGTGTCTGTGCCCTGACCTGATAACCAGTTGATAACAATTGATGTTTTCCTAAAACCATTATGATATGTTTTAATATACTGTAATTCAAATATCATTTTTATTTGTTTTAAGGTTATTCACAGAACAAACATTTATGCATGCCATTTGTTCTCTCTCTCAACCTTGTTTCATAATTGTTTTACCCAAATGTGTGAGTTCATTGCTCTGTAATAGATGATTACATAAGATCTCTAACTACCTCCAGATCATTAGCAGTAACTGCCTTACTTTTCTATTTCTGTCCAGTCATTAAAGTCAATTTCTATCCATGAGAAAGCAATGGTTTTAAAATGCTTTTAAACGTCAGCCTGGACAGCTTTGATAGATGTGTTTCTGCTGAACTTACCGCATACTGATCCCAGCTGTATGATTCCAGCTGTAGATGTTTTATACAACATATAGCTTCTGATTTTCTCATCTGATGGGAGTGTTCACATTTAGAATAACAGAATTGGGACGATTGGCACGACTGTCTGTGTTCTCTGTGTTCGTGGATGCAGTCTGGCTGATATTAAGTACAACAAGACTTTTGCCCGTATGATATCGTAATATATCAAAGCCCTAACAGAGCCCCAAAATTAGTGAGTAATGTGAGTTCATTAATTGTTCACCATAACAAAATTCAAACAGCATGACAGAGCTGTCCAATTAAAAATCACAGCGACGGTTTGATCTCAGATTCGTTGCTGTGATTAAATGCAGAGAGTGTGGAAATGTTTCCAGGATCTATTCAGTGTCATAAGTCTCAACTAGTGATTTCATCCCTTTGGCTCTCAAATCTGGGTGAAAGAGACGAAATGAAGTGTCAGCGTCTGATCCTACAACTGAGAAAAGTCTCTGAATAATGGCTGCAGTGCTGTGAGGCTGTAAGACTTTCATGTAAAGAGCCTAAGGTGGCTTTATAGGATTTATCTCAGCTTTATGTTTTCAGTTCTGACATTCTTTTCTAAGAACTACAAACACAGACAATCTCAGCACGTTTAGGTCTCAGCACACACAAATACATATTCAAGTAAGCCTGCACACACGAAAGCACATATACTGTAACAGCACACCCACACACAGTTAAAGACCCCAAGAAATTGCTTGGCAAGCACTGTTTACTGGGTTTCCCCACTATCGAGTGGGACATTTCAAAGGCTTGTCACTGTTGTAAACAGCCAAAAGCCTTTAATGTCCATCACTGCTATTAACATGATTTGCTTCTTGGTATTGTGTGTCAGTGGTAGATAGTAAGGTAGCACAATTCTATTCTCATTCTATTCTCAATTTTAATTGGACGATATGAGTGAGTGCAGCATAACTCATCCATTTTTTGTTCCATTTTCCCAACCCATAGTTGTCAACTATTAGAACAAAAGCATACAGATGATTTTTAAAGTAATAGACATGGATTAAAAGCCACTTTAATTTAGAGTTTTGTTTGTGTAATGATATTATAGGGTTTGGTTTCCAGAATCTAGTTTTTTTCCCAGAATGAAATTTATAACATTTCTGCTGTATCAAGTGCTCATTCATAAGACTACTTCAGATCCAGTCTTTCAACATCTGATGCAACTTGCAGATGCTTTGCGTAAACTTGACGTCTTTGAGGACTTTTGAGCTGCTGAATATGTATGTGTGTGTGTGTGTGTGTGTGTGTGTTTGAAGGGATTGAAGCTTCAGGAAATATCAGCTCTGCTAATGCCCTGCAGTGTTGAAATAATGGTGGGTTTAGCCAGTCTTAGTGGATTGAGTGTCAGACAAAGATATTTATTACTGAAGGACAAATTTGAGTTACGCACAACATAAGCTTGTTTAAGAGAAAATCAGAACAGATTGTATCACCATCACTCGGGGCACTACTGAAGTTTGACATAACTTCAGATCTATCTTACAAATCTCTAACTTCTTGCAGTTTTTACAAATAGGGCCTAAGTTAAAAACAATGTTTCAGTCAGTGAAAGGATGTGCTTAACAGAATTTAAACTTAAATAGGAGTTTTTATTTGTTATATGAGGTAAAATGTGGACCTAAATTTCTACAGTTGTATATGTATTTATAACTCTAGCTCTTTAAAGTTGGCTAAATTGATTTAGATTGATACAGATTATTTTCATATTTGACTCAGGTTCAGTTCAGCTTGCTCTCAGATATTAACAGTGAGGGCTTTGCTCCACTAAACTATTAAAATTTGTATACACTGTTCCAGTATGTCACTGCAATTTAATGTATTTATCGACCCAGACATGATGGACAAAAAGAACTTACAAAACAGTGTATGTCTGTTTTTCATTATTGGTCAAATATTCACCTATTGGCTGTATCATCTCCATGTCCGGTTTACACAAACCATATGTGGTTCATAAAGCAGCTTTAAAACCCAGCTACCAAAAAACCCCAGCTACATAAAAACAAGACTTCAGGCATTTTATCCCTTTCATACCCTGTCTTCACTGGTCACAAGTGGCACGTCGCAATGCGTCAAAAGCAATTTGCCCCCATTATAGTCAATGAAGCTGTCTACATTGGATGCGTCTCTTGCGCCGCATTGCGATGCACCTTTAGTTGACCGAAGCTCAAATTGTTAGCACTGCAGATCTACACCAACCCCATGGTTTAACCAATTTGTTCAAAATTGCGCATCTAACTATAATTTGTGAATTGTTAGCCTTAGTGTTGTTGTAGCTACGTTTTTAAACAGCTTCAAAAAATATAAATGGAATTTAAGCCAGTTTGTGATGTCTTTGATCTCATTATAATAATGTACTGCTGCTAAACTGAGCATATAATGATTATACACTGTAAGAATTATCCAGCTATCAGAATAGATGTGACTGCAGAATTGACTTTAAACTTCTCCCTAAAACTCCTCTGCTCTCTTCAGCTCTATTCCAGATTTACTCTATTCTAGATCTATCACACTGTCATTTTGCATTATAGCCTGAAAAGCTGCAGGTATTGACCACACAGTTTTTCTGATGGAAGTGATGAAGACTCATTTTCTAGAATGGAGTGAAGGAGTGTTAATAATGAGTTCTGCAACATAATTTAGTCACTGTGTTAGATGGTGCTGGAGGTTTAGGATGACAAAAGATGAAGCCAAAGACTTTTAAACACTAACAGATTCCTCTAAAGCGTAACTGGTTTTCCATTGAGGAGCTACTGAAATACTCAAATCTAAGCCTTTTACATGGATAAATGTGGCTCTTCGGGTTATTCTTTGTTTCTCCTGTTTGGATTTCACTGAAATTGTAGAGAAGCTGATTAAACAGCCCACAAGAGTCCACAAGCATCTCTCATGAAGCACAGTAAGATGCCAGCACTGAATGTAACTGAGGACATTCCCATCAACACATCAAAGTGGAGTACATCCATTTTATTTAACTCATTCATTTCAGTATAAAAGAAAATGATCTTTATTACATGCCTTTCTGTAACTCACTACTGCCCTGAATGTGTCATACTTAATCACTTCCCTTGTACAACCTGTTTTGTCTTACCTTCAGATAACTCAAAGGTTTTTCAATAGATCAGTCATAGGCTGGCCATAAACTCTCAAGCACTCAATGAACAAAATTAAAAAGTTAAACCAGCCCTACTTGACATTGATTTTTAGTGTTTTGCAGCACATTGATCAGAACAAATGAAGTGTGTTCTGTGTGGTTTATTGATATTTACCAATCTCTGCATCTTCTCTGGGGATATTTAACCCGTTTTTATACACGTTTAAATCTGTAATTCAAATGCACCACACGTTGCCTAGAGACTGTGCCATTTTGGACTGGTGCCCAGGTTTCAAACTCTAGCCACACACTTCACCTAATCTTCAATATTTAATTCAAAAAAGCAAACAGCCATCCCGCCTCAACAAAACTTCCTCACACTTATCAGTCTTGCCCTCTTTTAATGGCGAGGTTCATAGAGGTTTGATAAACCACATCTACAGGATTCCCACTGTGAGTGAAAAGGTCAAAAGATCAAGGAAATAAATTTGCAGAGCTGAGCTCTTATTTCATTGGAGAGACCCCAGGACTGGGAAGATGGCAGAGGATTATGGTGAATGTTTATATGTGCTTCAGCAAATCTGAAAAAGTCTAAGCCTCATTTCCTTATGCAAGAGTTTTGTATTAATTATTTCAGTTTATTTATCTTTCATTTAACAGCTGCTACCCTAATCCCAAAGTGACCGAGGGCAGTAATAGTAGGGAACCTAAACCAGCACACTAGATCATTAAATCATGCATATTTTACTATTTCATTGAGAGATCTTTAAAGTGCAGCAAAAGTGCTTTTTCCAAGGGCCAAGAACTGACCACTTAAACAGGAATAGCTGTCTAAATGATTAGTGGTCAGATTACTGCTTACTAGATCAAAAACAGGCTGGTTCAGTTTTTTCTAGTTCAGTGTGAACTATCATACAGTTAGGAAGTGGAGTGTGGGGTAGGGGCTGTGGGTGTGCAATCTAAGAATCTTAAATGAAACTCAACTATAGAAAGATATTAGTAGAAAAAAGCACGCACGTGGCGATTTTTTTACCAGAAGGCTCACACTGGACTAATGGATCTTAGAAACTCAATATAATTGTTTGGCACTCTACAAATTAAGGTCATGGGTTGAGGTTCGATATTGAACTGGTCCTTTGAGCATTTTGCTCACGACCATCAACATCATTCTCAGAAGACAATACTACAGGAACTACAAATCAATTTGACTGGCTCCATACACAAATACAGAGCACTAAACATCAGGCATTAGAACAGGGAAGTCTCTGTGTTTGTCTGTTGATTACAGTACCAGACCTTAGGTTGATTGCTGGGGTCTGTTTTTGATTTACCTCTATATTCATTACTGTACATCTACAGTAAGGCTAATAGTGAACCTACAGGCAGCTTTGAAAGATGCACCAATGAGCTTCAACTTTTTCCATCAACAGGTTTTTACACACATCAACACCCTGAATAATATCTTTTGTTTACTTGTCACTGTTCAACACAACCGTCTTCATATTTAAAGCCGAATACAAAGGCAACGAATAGAAAGGGCAATGGAGGTCAAACGATTTCTAAGACACCCGTGCAGCCTCGCGGCTTGATTCACACTAAGTATTTTTTATTGGGGGGGTGATGTTTTTGGTGCAAATGTAACTTATATCAGATCTGACAGGAGAGGAGAAAGGTCAGATGAAACTCTGTTGTGGATCTGAATCACATTTTATCACCCAGACACTTACATTTCAGATTTACAATTATGTCATGAGCAAAGGCTCTCACACCAAACCAACTCACAATAAACATGGATCATTATAAACAAAGGGAATATAAAAGATATGCATCTCTGTAGATGTGTATAGATGTTGCCTGATTATAATGTCTTGTAGAAAATTCCAGAATGCTGTAGGACCTTCAGCACTGGCAGTGACCTTCAGACACCAATGTGCCTTCATTTGTGTCACACGCATGTTTTGCATGAAAAATATTATATAAATATAATCACTGTTGGCATTGAAGCAAACAGATATTATGCAGATATCATCCAAAGACGATCTAGTGGCCTTTAAAGGCTGCACAAGTCACAGATAATGCAATCATGAGGGTTTAGACCTCTGTGATGTTTGACACTCTAAATAAAATTTCCCGCCAAATGCTGGCATTGCACAACTTTTCACCTATTTAAAGTGACTCTGTCAGTCCTCTTGCCCTCAGGACACAGTCATGCCCACAACTTCATCTCCAAAAAGGACAATCTGAACTTCTGAAGTTTAGAAACTGTCAGAATGTATTAACTCAATAAGGCACAACCGGAATCCCATTAGATCACAACATCTGCCTGAGCAGAAGGTTAAGGATACAAAAGTCCAATGCCTTCGAATTTCAAAGCTTCAGCAACTTTGAATTCACTTCCAGAGGTACATCAGAACTACCTACGATTTCCCAGTAGCTCTTTTATCAAATCCCCATACAAGGGGGACTTAATACAAATGTAAAATTGTGGCACTTTCTTGATGAATCATTCCAGGTGGTAGAAGAGATACAATAGGTTTGTTAACTCTGGGCTGATGTTCCTCCTACACAGCAGGGATCTACACAAAAGAATATCTAAGAGGACAGAAAGTAAGTCACAGTTATAGTTTATGCATTAGCTTTGCAGTCACTTGAAGCTGAAGATATTTGGATGTTTGTTCATTATATTTGGTCTTGGTTCATTTTATGTCTTTCTAATTTGAGTCAGAACTGATATGAATGATAAAATCATTCACTCAGTCCCTCCTTTTTTATATTTTTTACATTTTATTTTTACAGTAGAGTATAGAGTAGGCAGAAGGACTACTTATATGCCATGAGAATGTGTACAACCCACTGTTCCACGGCTCCAATTCTCCACTGCTTTTGGGAAAATTTAGCACATCATTTTTTATAAGAGCACTTTTCCTGAGTCGTGTTGACTTGCTGTCTGCAAAAGGCTCTTACCCCTATAACTTCAAAAGAGAAAATTTTGAGAAATAATGTCACATAGACATAGTGATCCCCTGATAATTGAAAATATTACTGATAAACTAGGAAGCAAAAAGACTTCTGAACCAGCCAAACACTGATACAGTAACATATTAATTTCAGATATGCCATATTTATTCTTCACTGATGCATGTCTCCACACATACAAGACTGATGACATCCAATAATATCTAGATACCACACTGGATCAGAGCTGTTACCATGGCTGCAATATATTTTGTTTACAACCACATCCAGATAAATTGGGTGTGATGGAACAAAAATAAAATAAATCTTCATCCCTCTCCATGTTCTACTCACAGAACAAACAGTTCTCTTACTCTGTTTTTAACTGTATGTGTTTTGTGCTTTTTGTATTAGAATTATATTTTTTGACCTTGAAAGCCCCATAAAGAGAGTTTGTATTCATGCTTTCACATATTTGTGATGAATTTTTCTGCTCATTGAAATTGGGAGTTTTGGCCATTATATATCAGGGTGCTTGTCCCTTTTGCAGCCATAAATCATGATTTGCTACTTGCAAAATTAAAAACATTATTTTTCCACAGAGCATTTGATTGGACAAAATTCTGTGTAATGCAAGATGTGTCATCAATTTTTTTGAGCTGATTTTCTGAAAGAGAAACACTTAAAATTTAGGATAAGACATATAAACTTAAAATAAGACATATATTTCCTCAGAGGTATTTTTGTAAAAGCGTAGGCATACATTAGCATATAGATGGTTTAAAAGCTAACACACAAAGACCAAATGCTTTTTAAGGAAAGAGTGACATCAGAATTCTGTTCATCTTTTTCTCTTGTGTGTTTTTGAATGAACCTTTAAGAATATAAAAAGTGCAGATCATTTCATTGTCATTTCTGTCCTGCAGCAGTGTTTTTACACAGGTAGATGATATTTGTGATTCACATACAGGGATTCTGTGTGTAGGCTATTGGTTTGGAACTTATTAAAATGAGTGACAGACTGTAATGGTCTGTGCTAACTGCTTATTGAAAACACCAGGTTGCCTATTTTTCTCTGTGTTGTTAAGTCAAACATGCAATAAGTTTAACAGACAATTGACAAAAAAAATTCTTCATTAGAAATTACAATTAATGCATGTTTGTGTACAAGCATTCAGGCGCTCCTGACAATAGATGTCAACACATTTTGTGTTGTTTAAACATTAGTTTAATTAACCTGACAGCCTCAAATTCTTTCCTCACGCGCATATATTGACTAGGGTTTTTAATTTTGATACTCTGAGTTTAGCTAATTATACAGAACCAAACAGGGGTAAAGAAAACCTCCTGCTAACATTTGGAGCATGCTAACACCCTCAGGTTGCTCTCATTAGCAGGCTGCCCGTTGGACCTGCTGGTGTGGAGATAATCCCCTGTTGTTTCTACAGCTTCACATGAACTATATGTTAATGATGACACTGTTCTGCTGAGATACCAGCCACAGAGCGGCATTTGGTTCCTTATTTTGTATATTTTTACTCCCCTCTTTTCTAATTTAACATCTTCCAACAAACCATAAGTTAGTACTTTTTGTAAGTTTTGGGCTAGTTTCAGCAGCGCCCACAGTGCTTAAAGTGCGCAATGCTGTGTTATTCTGTTCACAGTGCCAGGAATTATTCTCGTTTACTAGGTACATCTGTCTCTGCTAGACAAAACAGTCTGAGTTTTAATTCTCATTTCACCAAGACTAGTTAGTCTCACAAGTCAAGGTTTTGACTATCGGCTATAAATTTGCTGCATGGTGTGTCTCATTCTGGCCAAGTGCCATCTATTCAGATATGAGTGGGCCGTCTGACAGACATACTGAACAACCACATATTTTTCACACATGCGTGATTGTACATGACGTAGGCGTTTTTTGTGGCACCTTACTTGCAACTATCTCCACATGCTGACAAGCTATATATGTAAATAATTGCATATTTTTAAGAGAAGTGTTAACACTTCTGTTTTAAAGTACTGGTTGCATGCAATTAATGACATTGACCATGATTTTATTAACCTGTCTCTTACCAGCATAACTAAAGTGGCTTTTCACTGCAGGGGCGCTTACATGTTATCCACCCTCTAATGAACTTGAGAACGCCCTGTTGAAACTGTTATAATAGTTTATATTGGCAAAGCAGATTTTGCTGACTGTATCCCAGCCAACAGACACACAAAATCCCTGTATCAATACCACTAATCGTACACGATCATGCAAATAAGTCTCCTAATATGCAGCTGTGAATTAGAAGCTTTTCTGCTTCCAACAACACACACGATAGCATTTGATTTACACTCTGAACTCACGCATACAGAATATCTCATTTAATCCATGTCTGCTGCTTTCCCAGCATAAAGCATTTTACAACAAGTTTCTTCCTGGTCTGGGATTAGTTTCCCACAGTCAAATCCAAGCCTTAACCATTAGTGAAATGCAAAAAGCTGACTGTAGATCATTGGCTGTGGATTGTTTTTGTTAAATCACCTTCTCCATATACTGTATGTTCAGTGAAGGAAATGCTTTATGAAAATATACATTTTTAAATAAACAAAAGCAGGGCAATTTCTGGAAAAAAGATAATTGATTTATTAACAGCATCACAAAGTTTCACAGATAAATATTTGTAACATTTATTAAGTTCTTTACAGAACTGATCACTCTCTGTAAAATATTGTATTTCATTCATCCAATTGGCCATAGAAGGTCCACAAGTCTGAACAATAAAAATGTTTTGGAAATCTTGCGTAAGAACTGTAATTTTAAACACCTAAATGTAAATGAATGAAAATATTTCACGTTAAACTTCCTACTTTACAGTGTCTACAGTTTTGAAACTGGTGGAACAGGGGAGTTGTTGTCTACACACAGTGTCTGTGGAGCATCTGCACTAATTTCAGTAGCATCCTTATTGATTTTGTTCTGGAACAGAGCCTGGGGCTAGTTAATCTGATTAAAGGTTATTCAGAGTTAGTTTACCCACCTGCAAACAAGACCCACAATGCCTTGCCTGATTCTGTAAGTGTGAACGCCAACATTCAACCCAACAGTTACATGAACACAACACCAAACAAGTGTATCAGCATACATGTTCTGTGTCCCACAGGCTTTCAATTACAACAGAAAATGGCATGTTTTATTCATGAAGAGAAATTGTCATTTTTTTTTCAACAATCATAGTTCCAAATCTGAAAGCTTGGTGCTCAACAGCATCACGTATGAATTCCACCACAATTTTACCTCATCTTGTTTGACACGCAGGGGAGTAAGACAGGTTTGATATGACTTGCATAAGGTTTCTCCATAAATATTCAGATATGCATATCTGCACACGCGCATGAGCTCTGCCTGTATCTACAGCAGAGGGAGGAAAGCTCACAAGTCAGAAGCTCTGGGGCTGGTGCTGCTGAGGTGAAGATGTTGGCAGGTGATCTGACTGATGTGTGACCTGATGGCTGTGGAGTGAGCCGTGCGCTCTGCTTTCTTTTCCCCATCAGCCTGGAAGCGGAACGCTTGCGGGTGTCACAGTGTGATGTTAGTCAGACACAGGAACTGGTGGCTTTATGGTGACAGGTTTCCCCGTGAGGCACAATACTCAAGATACTCATCAATCAAAACACCAGCTTCAACACAAGAGAGAAAAGAAATGGTTATTATTTTAAGTCTTTAACTTTTTCAGTTAGAACACAGGCAAAAAATTTGCATACAAAGTTCAGATTAAGTCATTTATAACTGAAATTAACATAGCAAATTTAATTAGATTGTAGCAATTTCTTAAAGCTGCAATTCAGAACTTTCTGGTTAAAAATAGACAAAAATCAGTTACTGAGCAAGTACAAAATACTACAACATTAAAATTCTGGATTCATAACTGCTTAGCACTGTCTTATTGTGCTGGTCTAGTCATTATTTATACCATACCATTATTTATACCATTTCATTTATGATCATTAATGAATTTAGAATGAGGTTATGTGTGTATACACAGCTTCTCAGTGTATTTACACTAGTGATTGTTGAGAAGAACATATCATGAGGTCACCTCTAAAGTTCTCACTCTTTCATTTTCTCTATTCTTTTTCCAGATGTTTGCTTGGATTGAGTTCATCTGAAGCGGAGGCCACACAGAGCTGCTCACAGTTCATGGTTCTATGCTGGGCAGTTTTAACCTGGACTAACAACTTCCAGGGAACAGAAGTTAAACTTTCAAAGCAACATCTTCTGGGAAACTGTCCAGTCGCCTTTTTATGGACCCAATGCAACTATGAGTGGAACTACAGGGAATTGAGGAATATTCTGGTCCATTAATAAAAAACACAGGGGAATAAATTAAAGTCTTCCAGCTATGCAGATGAGCAGTAGTTGAGGGATCGCATGTCCTCATGGTGAAATAAAGGACATTAAATAAAATAATGAGCGAACAAGAGCATTAAAGCACTTTTTTGAAAGCAATGGAAATACATATACTTAAAAAAACTCAAGGATTCTAGTAAACACAGAGTAATACTGCTGTGTCATTAAAATAAACAAGAAACTTTAAACAGTTACAGTGTCAGATAGTTCAAGAAAACATCAACCAATTATTATTAACATACATCAGTCTTTGTTTTAATGGAATAACTGAATCATCATGCCAACAGAATTATGCACAGCTGATATGAACCGCTGATGTGCATCAGCAAATGAACTATGCATTATGGATTTGGTCAACAGCACCGATGAGTTTTTCCTCATCAATGCTACGGTCAGTCCCACAACGCTAGAATCCTGGGATGACGCTACACTCCTTAGCCTTCAGATCTCCATCTCTGCAATGCTAGCGATCCTCACATTAGCCACTGCTCTGTCCAACGCTTTCGTGATCGCCACCATCTTTCTCACACGCAAGCTTCACACCCCCGCCAACTTCCTGATTGGCTCTCTGGCAGTGACGGACTTGCTGGTGTCCATTTTGGTCATGCCAATCAGCATTGTGTATACAGTCAGTAAGACTTGGACCCTGGGACAGATAGTGTGTGATATTTGGCTCTCATCTGACATAACGTTCTGCACAGCCTCGATCCTGCACCTGTGTGTGATCGCTCTGGACCGGTACTGGGCCATAACCGATGCCCTGGAGTACTCAAAGCGCCGTACCGTACGCAGAGCTGGACTGATGGTTGGTGTGGTGTGGGTGATCTCTGTCTCCATCTCCATGCCTCCTCTCTTCTGGAGACAAGCCAAGGCCCACGAGGAGCTCACAGAATGCATGGTCAACACAGACCAGATCTCCTACACTCTGTATTCCACGTTTGGCGCCTTTTACGTTCCCACAGTTCTTCTGATGATCCTTTATGGCCGCATATACATAGCGGCTCGTTCCAGGATCTTCAAAACACCAGCAACGAGCGGAAAACGCTTCACTGCTGCTCATCTCATTCAAAACTCAGCAGGCTCCTCGCTTTGCTCCCTAAACTCCACGTCTAACCAGGAGGGACACAGCCATCCTGGAGGTGGAGGAGGTGGGGGAGGAGGATCTCCTCTCTTCACAAACAGTGTGAAAGTAAAGTTAGCCGATAGCGTCCTGGAAAGAAAGCGTCTTTGTGCTGCTCGGGAGAAGAAGGCCACCAAAACCCTTGGGATTATCTTGGGAGCGTTTATTGTGTGCTGGCTTCCCTTCTTTGTGTTCACGCTGGTGATGGGGGTGTGTAAAGACTGCTGGTTCCACCCTGTGCTTTTTGATGTTTTCACCTGGCTGGGGTACCTGAACTCGCTCATAAATCCAGTCATTTACACGGCATTCAACGATGACTTCAAACAAGCCTTCCACAAACTCATCAAGTTTAAAAGATGTTACTGAGAGATAATATGGAAACCAGCTTTCTGTGTTTTGACATCTCCATGACTTAATTAGCCAATTTCCTCTGAAAATATTTGAAACCTGTGACATTTTGTTCAGCTGTGGAGGACTTTAATAACCACACCGGCATTTATTTTCAGTAAATTCCTAAACGCACTTGATGCATAGTGTCTGGTCAATGTAAATTACTGTTTGATGAAAACTTACAAGACAGCTTGTAAAATATTGTGCCATATTGTTGATGCTTCCTTGTAGTTTATGAATGCATGCTGAATCCTTCGCTAGAAAGCAACATTCCACTGTCTCTGTAATCAATAGTTGTCTATAAACTGCCTTATTTAACAGAGATAGTGAAAATAAAATGAAAGACACACTTTATTTAAAAAAATAAAAGGTTGTCATTTCCATAGAAACAAGAAACAGTGCATGGGCCTGCGAGGACTGTGCTGAAATCCAAGATCATAGACATTATAGACTCCCTAAATAAAACTATTATTTACAAAAAAAAACAATCATAAGTTGTGTGTTGTCATGTATTTATGTAGAAAATAATTTTTTATCCATTTCTCTTTTAGTTTTTTGTTTTGATGTCAGAGTTTGACCTGGAGCTGTGTGACTCATTCCTAAATACTGGGAGTCAAAAATCTTCACATTTCAACTTACAGGATTTTAAAACAATGAAGTATATGGTGAAAAATCTGGTGGAATAAATATTGACCATGTTAACTCAAGGTACAAAAGGTCAGATTGTCTGGCTTCAATTAAAGCACACAAGAAGTTTTTAGAGCAGTCTCCAATCACACTGTGAATACATACATCATCAGGTTTTGCACAAACCGCTGCACAAAACTGAGGTAAACCAGGACATACTAAATACTAAAAACAAATGCTTAAAATTGTCTAACTTTCACTTAAACTGCTATTTTGTATTCTGTATGAAATTGAAATTAAATGCAAAATATAAGCCTTTACACTCTTTGTGGCTCCTTTAGACCCCACTGAATGTTCAATGCTGGAGCCCATTTTAGGACGATGTAGTCAAAAGTTCACATCCTGTTCACCTGGCCATTAAAAGATGGTTATGGCTGTGAGGTAATAATATTTCCCCATTAACTTCTGCTATTTTCATTGTGTTAAGGTCATTATTTTGTCCTTTTTATCTACCCCAATAATGCAGCTCAAACTATCAGTGGGAAGTGAGCCACCCTGACTGCAGTGCTACATGTGAATAATTGCGACCAGGAAATTGAGAAACTTTGCCCTCCGTCTGTCTCTGTTATGATGAAGGTCAGTAGTGGTGGTTCAAAAGGTTTTTTGATAAGGAAACAAGCAAAAGTGGCTGTACTGCTAACTCAGGCTGGAATAATGAAGCATATCTCCTGCACACGCTGCCCACAGGCCCTCCAGCTGCATGGGAGTGAGCAGAACAGGGCTGTGCTAAGCTGTGCACTGGAGATGGATGGTTTGTATATTCACAGTCTGTATATCAACAGAAAGAGCTTCTCTCTCTCTGCACACAGCATGGATAAGGTCACAGCTCATAAAACAGATGTTTGGTGAATCATTATCATTCACAACCACCGCTAAATCTTAACACAAATATATTCATTCCTCACAACTGCAGGGCCTGTTTGGTACATCAGGCTGGGATGATATGTGTCTGCTTACCCAGTGTGTGGTCTCCGTTAGAGGTGGGTTTTAAATCGCTTTGGCCAAATACACACTGAAAAGTTTTGGGAGTAAGAATCACATTTAATGTGAGGCCACACCTGCTGAAATGTCATTCTGTGTGTGAATGGAAAACAGGAGTCAGTTCAGATTTTTAGTGGCTGAAACTGCAATGATTTATACATGTTGTCTTATAAATGCAAACATATGCACAGTTCATTATTCACATGTGTTTATTTGGAAGATATTTCATCCAAAGTGAGTTAATTCAATATATACATTCTTATCAACACTTCCATTCCCTGGAATCGAACCCACAACCTTTGCGTTGCTAAGACAATGCTCTACCAGTTGAGCTACAGGAAGGCTGTTAACAGGCTCATCAGTTTAAGCCAAATAAGAACAAAAGTTGCATTCTTAAAAAACTTTCATTCAATAGTTCTTAAATGAACCATTTTTATTTGGCAGACACATTTATCCAAAGCAACTGACAGTACATGGAAATACATTTTTGTATCTTGTTAGCACTGCTAACACAATGTTAAACTAATTGCTACAGGAATCCTTTAGTCTAAAAACCTACAAAGAATCATTAATGCAAAGCGAAGCTTCCAGGATGTTACAGGTCCCTCATAAAACATCATGCACTCTGACAAAGAGACATTTATTTTATGTTTTATCCTCCAGTAATTTTCTGGATTTATAAATTACATGAATTGATTTAAAACAGAATGCCTTCTGTTGACAGTAATGTATGATTTACCTGAAGACCACAGGGCTGGCGACAGGAAACTGTGGTGGAGACAGACTGATGCCAATAAGGCACTTCTTTTTCCCTGTCATTTGCTTTCAGAAGAGCGGTACGCATCTCAGACCAATCATCATCTATTGAGTCAGTTCTGTACACACTGCACATATCAATTACAATAAACAAATCCAAGAACTGGCTGTTTATATGCTGGTCCATCTCATGGCAATAAACCCGGAGTTAAATTGTATCACTGTTGTAATAGGTTAATCTTTTATAGTTTTTAAAACGTAATAAAGCTCAGCCTCTTTTTAGTCCTTCTCCTTTACTGTTTCTCCTGACAGTCCTTATAGAAAATATATACTTAAATGTAACAATTGATGGCATTCAGTAAAAATATAAAGCTATGAAAAGGATGCAGATAATTTAAGTATGTTGGTCTTGGGTAAATTTGATTGTATTTAAGTCTCTGACTTTATAATGAAGTCAGTTCTCTGTGTTACAAATAAAACTCTGTACAGCAGATCTACATACTGCAAAGGTCTCCCTTAGCTCTCTCTCTCTTTCTCTCTCACTCTCTCTCTCTCTCGTTTATCTCAAAGCTGTCCAGGAGAAACAATTAGGATGTTACAAAAATCTCATTTACATATTTTCCTTCTATGGGAACTATTTTGTAGCACTTGACCACGTTCAAAATGTATCCATTATGCCTGCCATCTGTTACCCCTCGATTTCTAAACAGGATTGGTTAATCTCTTCAGAATAATTTGTTTCTTCTTTTCTCATAATGTTCCCAAGTTTGCAGTTTAGCTTGATGCATTATTCATGTTCAGTTTGGTGCTCACAGTACAGAACATTTGCAAATGAAAGAAGTTTTGCCTCATAAATTAAGACACATGTATTTCAGAACAGTTAAACAGTGCCTCTTAAACACAAACAAATTGGTTAACAGTAGGGTATTAAAGCCCTCCTGGGGTAAAAGACCCTTTTAATTTTATTCCTTCCCAAAAGGCTAAATCAATAGTTTTTAGTATTTCAGTAAATGAGGATAACATCAGAGGAAAAGGAAAAGTATCTTGTTTTGAGACCAATATCCCATCATGACTGCAAAATGCTACCAAAACACTGTTTGGTTGGCAGAGGGGGGGGGGCACACCAAATGACTGAACTACAATACAAAACACTACAGCCAAAATGTTATGTAAAGGGTATGAAAAGACAAGGGTGACCGAAAACCAGGTACAGGTGAGATTAATATGGAACTAAGGCATCTAATGAAAACTTAGCAGGTAACCATGGAGACCAACAAGGGAGGTACTAAACTGATAATTGGTTAAATTAATATGGAACATAAGCTACCACAAAATCACTCTTTGTTTATGTCTTTAATGGGCTTTTAAGCAAGTGTTCACGTTAGAACACACATCTAAAAAAGTATTTAATAGAATTAAGATAAAAATATACCAGGTTTTAAGCTCCTGTTTTATCCTTTCACACTTTTAATACAGCTTTCATCTCTATTTCCTCACAGCTGAAGAAGAGTGTGGTGAGAGAACACTCAATAAGTGAAAGGTAATCACAGGTGACACAGAGAAGCAATTAGCTAGATATCTCCTGATTTCAGCCTCAGGAAGCGTTTACATCCACAGCGTCACCGAATCAATTTAAAACAAATGGAAATGTAAATTACAAAAAGGCATTACTGTGGGGTGGGGGGAAGAAAAAAGAAGAGAAATAGCCTGCCACCTCGCTTTAGACAAGAGAAGGGTTTCAGATAACATTAAGTTTGCTTTTAAATGGGATGGAGAGGGCCGTTGTGCGTTTAACCTTGCTGGGTGGTGTCTGTCTGTTCACACTTAAGGAAAACAGATATATAAGAGAAAGAAAGAGACAACAAACAAACAAAACACATGCCCCCGTAGAGGACAGATACAGAGTTTAAATGAGGACAAACTAAACATTAACTGACACTTGCATGCACACAGAGTGGACGTCAGGGAGCAACACACATACACACACACACACACACACACACACACACACATAGGATGGCCAGGAAAACAAACCGAACTTGCCCTCTACCCGCACATCGATGAGACACCAGGCTTCAGAGAGAAATGACTGCAGCCTTCAGAGCAGCTGGAGAAGACTGGAGCCCTGAAGAGAAGGAATGAGTGAGGGGAATGTGAATCAACACGAAAGACATTCAAAGTCTTCAGGCGCGTTACAAAAATGAACGGTTTGCTTTGGTGTCACATAACTTTTTTTGAATAAGGAATACAGACACAAATTCCATATTTTCTGGTGCTATTATGTCTTAGATATTATCTCTTAGATATATTTATACAAGTAACTTTAAAAGTGTTATAGTATTAAAAATGTAAGATTTCTATGTAATTTTATGGAAATTTAAGCTCATCTGAGTCTACAAAGCAACATTTGATCCCTTACCTGAAAGTCCTTCTGTGTGACAGACACAGTTGCACCTCTCTGCTACTTGTCTTCAAAATGAATAAAAAATAAAGGTTAAATATTTAGTTTGACGATCACTGTTTTCTGATATTTGCTGCTGATTTTTGCTGTTTCTTAAGGGAATGCATCTTGTGTGATGTTTCAAGAGGCAAATAAATGTGGCCCAAAGGAAACCTTTTCCATAAACCATCTATAACAACAACAGCTAATTATGAGGCGTGACAGGACTGATAATCAGTGTTATTGTCTAAAATTTGTCAGTCATCCTGCTGAGGAAGGTTTGCTAACAGACAGGGTTGCTCGGTTGAGGTTGTTTCTAATAAGACTCTCTCCCCTTCCCAGTTATTACGAATAATCAAGGGACACCGCATGAGACTGCTGATGCTGTCTTGACAAATGACTTGACTGGAAAGCAAATATGAAACTGATGAAAGCGGAGCCATGAAATATTTCACCGAGACGCAGAACTGAGCGGGAGACCCTGATGGGAGACAGTCTGCAGCCACAGAGTAAAAAAAATGCTAGAACAAAAGGTTAAGGTGGTTAAAAAAATGATTTTGACGAGTGGATTAATGGGGACCCGTGAGTATAACAGGCTTCGCAGGACGTACACACGGCTCCAAAGGGCTGCTGTCACTATCACATTGTTGCATCATGAAAGGAAGTTTTGCTCTTGGGTAGAGAAACAGTTTGATGTGATTCATGATAATGGCTCGTGCATAACTGAGAGAGGTAGCCTTGAAATGATGTGCAATATTCTTCATTTCTTTTTCCATGCAAAGAATATTTCACACAGAAATAAAGATTCTGTCATCATTTACTCATGCAGTTCCAAACCTGTGATTTCCTGTCACGCTTCAAACCTAGAACGTTTAGAAAGTTTTTTTTTAGCACTGACAAACAACAGTTTTTGGTGATTAAAAATTCAGAGGCTTGTACATTTTAGTACATATTGTAATGTATGTTACATTATAAACTGTAGGATCATCTTTAGAAAAAAAATGTCTTAATAGATGACTATAGCCTCCCAGTGAGCGAGCTAGAGGCGACTGTGGCAAGAGACCAAAACTCAGAAAGATGTCTTATGCATTTCACGCTAGACAGAAAATCATAAAAGCCTGAACTGAGAGTCTGTCTGCTTATGAGAATAAATGGTGACATGGGAGTTTTTGTATTTGGTTGAACTATTTCCTTTAAGCGGCAAATCTCAAGAGAAAAACAATAAACAGCTTCATTACTAAATCTGACTCTGAACTGTGAAGATTATTATTTACACGGTTTGTAATATTCCCTTAATGCATTAAGGCTTTGCTTATTTGTGTAGGACAAGATGAACAGTACAAGTAATTGTTGTACAGGAACATGTAGCATGAGAAGATATAAGTGTGTGTGTAAATTGCACTTTGCTGAGAGGCAGCCAAACATCCATCCGTGCAAAATTGTGGAAACAAGCTGTCCTCAGAGTTGTCATGACGATACCTGCTATATACAGGAACGTGCACCGTGAACCCTCATCCCACAATTCATCTGGATCTGTGCTGTCTACAAAGCATGTGCTTTTCTTGTTTGAGTTGAAGGACCTTCGTTATAAACTTGTGCTGAACCCTTCCATCCCATTGGATCTGTAATCCATACAGCCACGATTTTCCTTTCCATCATGACTTGTCTTAACAGGTCAGTCACAATGATAAACGGCTGTCAGACAGACATCCATGTGAAGGAAATATGAACACTCACTGCAGTTCACTACCATAAAAGTCCACAAAGGTCCATAAAATTGGATGAAACCAAGTTTTCCTGTCAGATTTTGGGAATATTGTGCCTTTGTGTGTTAGCATTACTGTTTAACTAGCTGTCTTTATAGTCTTTGCTGATATAGGAGAGATGCTGACCCCTTATTACAGAATCTATACAAACTTATGTTTGTTTGATGTTGTAGGATCTTGGCTCAGCTGTAGCACCAGTGCAGAGATCAGATATTGGCTTTAAATCCTACAACCATCTGCAGGTAGGTTAAAATGTTCAATAGTTCAATACATCTACACAAGTACAACTATAGTAGACTTTTATGTTTTCTCTGTTGCAATATTTTCAAATAGACAGGGGGCAATGTGAAGAAAATAGCTGCTTTAGGAAACAGCAGTGATAAAGTATTATTTACACTTACCCTACCCACAGAAAAGTAGTTGGACATTTATTCAAGGTGGACAAAATAATGGATTTGGACAACGCAAGTCTTTAAGGCCCATTTAAGGCTATATGTAAAAACAGCTGTGTTGGCACTGAAATATAACAAGCCCTTGATAGCTAACATTTACATTGGCTGTGTTTCTAGATGAATGCAAGCCTCAGGATATTGACATTTACATTTAAAATAACACTAAAATCAAATTGCATTTACATACAAGTTTATAAATGCATTTATTTTTTAAACCTGTATGAAACAAACTAGAGCTTTACAAAATCCTGTTTATTCATTCAGATGTCAAATGCTGGTTTGGACATTTTAATTCAAAACAAACAAAACAGAATTTATTGAACAAACGCTTACATAAATACACAAATAATCTTTCTCATCAAAAAACAGAGATCAGTCAATTTCACTGTGTAAATATGTGTGTTTTCAGCATTATTTGTGGTAGTTCTTGCTCTCATAAAGTATTAAATATGCAGTCACATCTTCTTCAAGTTCAACAATAATCTACATTCTCCCACTTTTGTCAAGCATTAACTTTTCACAACATCAACTGACTCTCAGCTCTAACTGATAATACCACGAGACAGCGAAACAATTTGGGCTAGATGTAGTGTGAACAAATCCTGTGAAACTTGCAAATTGGAGACCAGTGTTTGAGAACAGCTGACGCTTATGCAGAGAAGACATATGCAGAAGTGTTAGAAAGATCTAAACATCACTTTTGCATAGAACAGCTTAGCTCAAAAAACTGTTTTTCAGCAATCCAGAAGACAGTCTCTGGTCGTAAAAATCCACTTTGTTTTCTTATGTTTATCCACATGCACATATACGCTGCCATACTGTTATTTTACAAACAGCTGCTGTTCTGTTCTCATTGAACTCCATAAATCTCCAACATTTATGAGCGCTTTTCATTATATTTATATTTATAGAATTATTTCATTATATAAACTAAATTTACGTTTGCTTGGTAAACATAAACATTAAATTAGACATGAAAACATTAATATTCACATAAACACCACTTCTTATAACTTTCCATAAACATTCTATTCTAACCCTAACCCTTAAATAAAGAATCTAATGTATCTAAAAATAAATGTTTTTCATATAAGCTTAAAGAACATATTTCATTATCCAAAATCAACAGAAATGAACAAATGGATCATAATAACACATGATGTGAACATTTTTCGCAATGGCTGTACTCACAAAACACACAGCTGTGGATATAGAGCAGTAATCTGTCACTATGTGATTTTACAGTTACATTTATAACATACCGCACCTACTTTATGAAACAGCCCATGGCACTGGATGTGCTCTGAGTGGCTCTCTGGGATTATTATTGGCTTGAGCTTTGAGACATGTTGTACATTATGAGACCACTGTTCCAATGAAATGATTAATATGTGGCGCTGTCAAATTCCCATATGTCCTTCATGGATTTTTTCCCAACCTATCTGCTCTTGGTCTTATAAGGATGAAAAATGTATGATCCCTGTACACAATGACATCATTAACTGTCAGGTCAGCTCCACAATCCGAGATCTCCTCAACATCTGCAACAAGCAAGCTAGTCTGCCTGGCTTAACCGATGACATGAGCGCTTCTGTCCTTAATTTATTACCTTATATCTCAATAACAGGTTCAGTAGCTTAAAAGGGAATCATTTTACTGAATAGCTTTATTAATTCAGGACCGTTTGATGATTAAAAAACTTTCTGGTTTGCCAATACTATATTAAGGCTATTTTATGCAGACGTGTTTTTGCTAGCTGATATATTTGTTGCCATCAGAGCAGAATTGGGCTAAAAATTAAAATGAAATTGATTGTAAACTAAAGTCATTAAAACACAAATTTAAGAAACTATTTCACAAAAGCTTACTTATAGTCAAAATAAATAGTCAAATAGTCAAGCTTAGTGCTTGCAACGCCAAGGCTGTGGATTCAATTCCCAGAGAGCACACTTACCGATAAATGTAGAACTTCGATACACAAATTGCTTTTGCTGAAAATGTCTGGCAAATAAATAAATGTAACACACCTTTCTCTCTCTGAGAACTCTGTGGATCTTTAACTGTAATGTATATATATTGATATTGGATAATATCAAACCCAGAAGAGCTATAGAGGTCAAGCTTTCTGTGCTCCCATGAAAGTATTTGAGAACAACTTGTTTTCAGAATAATATTACAATATCTCTGCAAGATCTAAAACAGACCTGTGCTCATTCTTCTGTATAGTGGGGCTGCAATACATTTTTGAGAGATAGCAACTGCATTGCAAAGTCCAGCCACAGAGCATCAGTGTATGGAACTGGTAAAGCCTTTGTCAGTTGGAACAGATTGTTATCAGGGAAACACAGCAGCGCACAAGGACGCAAGGCTTGGCCACCTCAACCAAACTCATGTTTTATCAGTTGTTACACAGGACATAGACTAAAATGCTGCATCAAGCACATTTGTAAATTAACAATGTCCCATGATTCTGACAAACGCATCTGCTGTGACGTTAAAGGTCTTAAATTTTCATCTTAAAGAATCTGTGTGATGCATTATCAAGATGTTTTACTCAATAATTATCTAGAAAGATCTTAAAGGTGTAACACTAAATTTACACACCGTAGATTTTAATAATTTATACAATTATTGATGCCTTGATATTTAACTCATTACTATAATTAATACCAGTAATGATAATTCTTTAGATACCAGTTTTTCAGCCCAACAGACTTGTTACAAAAATCTTTATACATGAATGAGTCAAACAAAACAACAAGCCACAAGTCTTATACATATGAAAGCCACAACATAACAGAGTCTGACTCAACAACACAATTAAAGTGGGTGATCCACCATTACAAACAAACAGTCTCTTGTGGAGCAATGCAACACACCACAGCAGCTCACAGTTCCTACGTCTCAGAGCAAAGGAGAAACAGCAGAACCTCAAGCACACAACAGTCACAGATGCCATACTGAAAAATGCCTCTGTGGTCGTCCAAATCACAGTCGCACCTGCACATATTGCACCGAATTATTCAAGAGAGCCCATGGATGACTGGCTGCCAAAAACAATGCACAAAATTTTATTGTGACTGAATCCAAGAATGTCCAGTTGATTCATTTGGTTTGATTTAAGAAGCAAAGCAAAGAATAAACAGCACCAGCAAATAATTAACTGCATGCATCCACATCAGTAGTAGTCCAGAATTATTGGGATAAAGAGAAGCCAATGAAACATAAGCAAAATTGGCTGTGTTCCAATCATAAGAAGGTGCCCTAAGAAGTAGACATCTGAGGTAAATTTCAAATCTTAGGCATTAGTTCTGTCCAATAAAAATAACAGTCTATAACATTGTGTCCTGATGTATTTGTTTAATTAATATGAATTAAAACATCAATATAGCTTTATTTATTAGAAAGAACTGTGAGTTATTGTTTGCGAAACATCCACATAATAAAATCACCTCAAATGATTTGTGCTACTTCCCAGTGGGTATAGTCACGTCAGAGTGCTCATGTACTGCATACAACTCAACAAGCGCTCATTAATTTTGATCTAAATTGGTGTTTCATTATGATCCTTTGGGATGGTACTTAAACATTGGGCTCTGCTGATGTACTTTGAAGACGTCTTGCTTTGTGTTTGCAACTGCAGAAGTCATCATCTTTAATTTCTTTCACATTCAGCTCTCTTACTTTTGTAAAAGGATAGCCATGATTTTATTGTGAATATGAAAAATCCAATTATGACCCATCCTGGAAAAATAAGTCAGAATGTTCACTGACTAATTACAAGCTTCAGGCAAAACAAGTGAAAAATGTCAATTTTGGTCTAATTTGAAGTTTTCACAAAATAAAAGTTCATTGAGGCCTTATCTAGTGACCACAGTGCTCCTAATAGCAGATAGATATCTAAAAGCTTATTTATTTATTTGTGTTGTTCCTTGTTATTCTTTCCTTTGTTCCTTTGTAAATAATCCATGAAAAATTGCAGCTTTTCTCGGACTTATTTTTGATGATTGGTGCTTGCGGCAGGTGTAACTCATTCATTTCTTCAACCAATTAACCCAATTTAAAGGTTTTTTAACAGAAAATGAATATTATACATCATTATTTTAATATGGAGAAAATTACAAGAATTATTTTTTGAAAATGTGCTCATTGTGACTCATTTTGTCAGCACGGGTCAATTATTTCCTCTGCTTTTACTGTCTCTCAAAAGACAAAATAAAGATAAAATGAATAGAAAGATACAATGAGCAATTAAAAAACTACATTTTATCTACCTTTACCTCAATGTTTAACAAACATTACTCAACACCTTTTTTAATCTACTTTTAAACATAAGTGCATTTGTGTTATCACTATTTTCAGGAATAAAATATATATTGTATGTTTTAAAAGTGTTATCACTGGTCAAGAGCCTGGGGACAGGGCTAACTCAAGTCAGGGCAGTTTAGAGAAGGCTGTGGCCACTGGGTTAACCTCACAATGTGGCCAGACTCACATTTTCAGTGCAGTGGCTGCTGTTATGCAGGAATGACATGTCACAGCTGCAAGAAACCAAGAGTGCATGACTCCGACGAACCCGTCAACTGACTGCATTGCTTGTGGCCTGAAGGGTAGCTGCAGTGTGGAATAGTCTGTTTAAAACAACAAATGAACGAGCCTGAAGGGAGCCATTTAAAATGATATCTGTCCAGCAGACATCATTTTACAATGAGCTATAAATTGCGTATGTTATAAACACATTTTCTGGCAGTCAGCATACATAAGACACTACCAGAAGAAATGGTAAACCAGCTTTTAACTTTGTTCCTTATTTACCCCTAAAAAAAGGCATAGTACCTTAATAGTACATTTCATTACCAAGAGTGTACATATTAGTACCAACATTAATGCCTTAATGGGGGTACATATTAATGCCTTAATGGGGGGTACTGCCCCAGCTGTTGAACTGTTTTTCTAAAAGCCTAATTTATGAAGCTAAGAATTGGCTACAGGTTAGCTTGCGCCACTTTATTAGGTACACCTGCTTGTTAATGCAAATATCTGATCAGCTAATCATTTTGCAGCAACAAAATGCATAAAAGCATGCATAAACAGTTTCAGCAGTTAGCCTAGCCAAACATCATAATATGGGAACATTTACTTTATGTGAAATTGACTGTAATAAATGTGGCTTTAGTGCTGCATTCTTAAGAGCCAGCAAGTGGCAGTTCTGGGGGCACAAACACCTTGTTAGTGCGAGAGGTCAGAGAAGAATGGTCAGGCTAGTTCACACTAACTGGAAGGCAACAGCAATTCAAACTAACCACAGGGTACAACAGAGCTCTGTAGAGGAAGGTTTGAGCACACAGCATGTTGAACCATGAAGTGGATGAGATACAACAGCAAAGACCTAAACAGGGTTCCTGTCAGCTGCAAACAGAAAGAGTCTATAGTGAGGAAACATTTACCAAAACTTGATGATGAATGCATGTAAATTATATAGTCAGAGCTGCATACATATTTTGTCTTTTAATTCATTGCTGGTGGTGATGGTGTAGTGGAATGGGGAAAGGTTTATTTGCACTAGCTTATTGCTAAGTCCCTAAATACTGAGCACTGTTTTGATGTGATAGTGTACCTGAGTATTATTACCATCCATGTGTGTCCCTTTATAGTCACAGGCTTCCCATCTTATAGTGGCTGCTCCCAGGAGGACAACTAAAATATGGCAATAAGCTATTTCAATAGCCTCCCAAGTCAGCAAAATTCAATCCATTAGAGCACCTTTGAGATTTGGTGCAATATTCATAGCGTAAACATACAGCCAATAATGTCCTACAAATGTGTGACAACATCAACAGACTACATAAACTCCTTGCTATAAGAGATAAATTGATGCTTTACAAACTACACTTCAAAGTTTAAAGATGATGGAAACTGTATTAACTGTTCACCAAACTGTAAATGTGGACTTAAAGCAGTCTTTGATTTCATGCTTAATCACTGATATTTTCTCTGTTCCTCTGACTACAACCTACATCTAAAGTTCTTACTGTTGACTTCCAACAATAACTTAAATTAACTTACATTGTATTTTATAAAGATTTAATAGTGGAGTTTGTCATAATTACTTAAACAGGGAAAAAAAGAGAACAGTACACAGACAAACATTCACACTAACACTCTTTAAGGAGGACATAATTGCACATGTCATGGATGTTTGAGATGTATGGATCCTGAAGACATTACATCATGTTTTCAACTAGAGAAGGTGCCATAAAATGTGTTAAGAAAACAACACTAGTACAATATCTCTGCTTCTCCTACCTGAACCCTGACCACTGTCTCACCCAGGCTTAACATCTTTCCATTTCGCAGAACCTTTCCTGAACTTACAGACCTTCTTAACACTTATAGAATTTACTAAAATTTAGTCTCTTTGGTAGGTAATGGGTGACAACATCCAGACTGTAGAAATCTTTGTAAGATGAAGTCACTGATGACTGTATACTGTACCTTCTAAATAACATTATTAAAGGGAGATGCATTGAAACACATCCATAATAATTATTTCCTTGCATGTAAAATAAAATCAACTGTCTTCTAAAGTATATTTCCTAAAACAAATACATAAATCCAAATTGCTTTAATCCCAGCTGTTCATAAATAAATCATTATGGGCACTGCTAGTTCTAAGACCTTTATATAATTTGTAATATTTTTACCAAACACACCTGCACCAAATCACTTCAAATTCAGCCAGTCAGGAATAAATCATGATGGGTTTTCTACACTCACTTTATACAGAATGTGTGAAATTGTCAAACCAGTCACACTTGGGGTTTAGTGCATAAAGCTCCTGCACTACAAACCAGAACATGGTCATGTTTTATGTACAGATCCCATGACACGTCACATTGCATAAAAGCTGAAACACAATTTGAAACACAAACAGACCAAATGCATGCTTGAGGATTCCTGCTGCACTGCTTGTTGATGCATTAAATGCATTGTTTTTCTGCAGCTGCAGTGCATACTGCAACACTGACTGAAATGGAAGTTATGCACTGATTTAACAGTGAAGATAACGGTAAAAATATATATTTCCAAACAATAAAATAGTTACTGTGAGCAAATTATGCAACATTAATGCTGCGTTTCCTTAAGATATTAATCACCTGAGAATTATGTAGATGTTTAAAATGTAACAAGTATTATGGCCCTTATCACTAACGTATTTTTGAAGAAAATAAGTTGAAGGCAGATAAGACCATAAAGGACTATAAAGCTAAGAATAAAAAATGTTATTTAATGACTTCAAAATGAATTTTCACGATCTGTGAAGTTTAGTTTGATGTTCTGAAATCAGACAATGTAAAACAAGGCCCTAAAATAAAAGAATTCATGGCTAATTATGTTTTGACAGGAGTGATTATTATTCTAAATTATGTTATTAAAAATAAATTCTTATCTGCAGTGAAACCAGACTGAATAATAGACCCTAAAGCATGCAGAGTAGAAAATTATATATTTGACAAAAATAGCACAGACCAAACACTCCACTCCCATCACACACAGACACAGCAAAATAACAGATGAAAATATCACTAATATTGAGTCTCTCATATTTAACTTCTTTCACTTTCATTCTAATGAAACCAAATGCAAACACACTTGATTAACACTGAAAAACTACAGCTTCTTTCATTATTAAAATCTTGAGTGTTACTACTGTATTGGCCGTTGTACAGTAAATATCACTGCACATGAATCTCATTAATCACTTACAAAGACGTTTAATCATTAAGCTGCTGTCAGCCTGTTAAATTCCCAGTTTTCTCTCTTCTTTTTGGCCTGGTTTCTCATGAGTCCTCTCTCACTCTCTCTCTCTGCTGGTGGGTAGGTTTAAACATTGGTATGCATGGAGAGGAGCGGAGAGCCAATCCGCTCTTATCTGCTGTGCGGGAACGACGCGCAATGTAGACGAAAGAGAATTAAGCGAAAAACAGAGTGTAGGAGACTGCAGGCATTACTGAGCTGAACATTTGTAATTACAGGCTTTATGCTATTGATTCCATAGTCTGGAACTTCTTTCAATTCCGAGACCTCCAGCCAAAGACATTTTCACAAGTCACACCAGTCAGTGATGGTCAAAGCAAGCATTTGAATACAGCTGATGAGACAGATGTTCTGCTTTTGTGTCTGTTTCAATAGGGAAAACACACACAAATTACAACTGTCACAAGCGATCTGCTTTTTCTAAAGGCACTGGAGCGCAAATCTCATTTTGTCGTGCAAACTATTAGGCATGTTAGATAAACTATTATCTAACATAAAATTAACCTTGCATGTAAAGTGCCTAATTTAAAACATCTGTATCGCCTTGAGAAAGATGGTTCTGATCCCTGTTCCAAAGTATTAAAGCAATATAATCATTGTGACATTATCTGTTTAACTGATATTGAATTAAATCTAGTAAAAACTTTATTGAAAGCAATCACAAACACATTTAGCTGTGTCCAACAATATGTATGCATCACTGTTACCACACCTGTATTCCAGCAGCTGCGTATTATACATGTACTGGTTAAACATACATGAATCCACAAACGTTAAGCAATGGTGCTCATGTGGGTGGCACAAATTCAAACCTAGCATGCCTAGCATTTTCTCTCTATTACTTCTTGTCCTTTAAAATTCTAAGTGCTAAAATGACTTCATTTAATATATATGTGTATAAATGTATACATATTAGAGAAAATGAAATTATGCTTAACCCTGCAGGAAAACAGGTAATATGAGGAGTGTATGAATTATGCAGAGACTGAATAGAAGAAAAGAGTTAAGCGAGAAAAACAGAGTGAGAATATAGACAGTGGCGTCTATATAATAGACTTTGACCAAAAGCACATGTTTCAGATGTTGATTTATCTGTCCTCGGTTTGGTATTGTATGATGGTTTAGCATTGGTGTGAACACGTTTGCATTGACCTGCTATGCATCTAAGCTGAAGTTTTCTCTTAATACTATTATGCAAGAGGAAGGATAATGCAACGTCTGGCAACCCCTTCATCACACCTCCCCTCACAGTCTCAATAATACACAAACTTCAGCCATCCGTTGTTAAACTTATTTGATGGGTTGATTAAGGAAATCTGTGCTACTTTATGTCTGTAATACCCCTAAACTGTAATAAACTCTGAAACTGTAGTAGAGCTCAATATACTGCATTTTAACTCTACTACAGATCTGGATTTTATCTTTGCTGAAGACAGAATAAGGAGAAAAAAAAACATTTACAGTAATTGTAATGCAGACTTAGAAGGAAGTTAACACTTTTCAGTCAACCCACAACACAGTTTAACCAGATACGAAACACAGCAGTGCTAATATTTAAAAGTCACTGTCATTCATTTAGGATCAAATCTGTTGATTTTCTATGCAAATTCAGGTCAATACAGATAGCGTTATATTTTAAAAACTCTTGCTTGATGTAATCAACTTCACATTGTTACTGCCAGTGGAATGCTGCAAAAGAAATGATGCAAGTATTGTTTGTGTACATTTCCTATTGATTAAAACAGTAATTTGAATAAACGATTATACTAGCATTGTGACCAGACATATATCCATACAACCAATAATACTTCAATTTGTGTTTGGTGCTAAATTGTTTGGACATATTTGCACGGATTTGCATAATTCATACTGTGTTCATTTACTGTTAATTAAATAAATAAATACACTTGAATTAAATACCAATGTTAATACATGTCTTTGTGTTAATAAATGTCTTCTACATGTATCATGTAAAAGAAAAACCTCATGGTTGAATTTGCTGGGACTTAACTGCACAAATGTTTTGCTCTGATGCATCACAGAGGGTACCTTTGCATCTGCTGAATCATTCTCATCCTGCATTTTTTCATCTCCCCAGTTTCCCCCTTTCATTCCATGTTTCTTCAGAGCACAGAGAATTCAGGTTATTCCAGTCTATATGGAGCATGTTAAATATATCTCAGATCCCTGCTGGCACAATAGGATATTGCAGAAGATTACTCAAATTTTCAGCATGTTATCTTCCACCTGCACCAACAGGAAATGAGGCGCTCTGAGATACTGCCCTGTTATGATGTCATAGATATGCGTTTATGTGACCAAGAAAACCCACACGTGACTCATCACCACCACTGAAAAATAACTCACACTTCCTGTTGCCATCAGCCTAATTGTCATGGAAGTTCTGTTGACTTGCCGCAGAGCATGATGGGATTAATTAGAGGGAAGCAGAGACTCGTTTGTTAGGGCTGCTCCTTTCTGCTCATTTTCTTGCTCATTTAGCTCCGTTCACCTCACTGCTCAAAGTCAGTGGACTGGCTCTCTGTCAAACAGCTATAATTCATCAGTCAATGATTCTACAAACCTGAAGGTTCTGAGAGAGAGAGAGAGACAGAGAGAGAGAGAGAGAAAGAGTGAGAGAGAAATGTATACACCAAGCTATGTATACAAACTTGGTAAGATGTTAAACCACAGCAAAATCTGCTAGAAAATATTTGGAGTGAAGTCCAGTGTTTTAAGTTCAAAACACTGCAGGGATTCTCTTGTATAACTAAAGAGCTTGAAAATGTCTG
>JBAJNP010000068.1:143063-160443 GCA_036877545.1 Yasuhikotakia modesta | reverse complement strand
TCTCTCTCCCTCTCTCTCTCTCTCTTACACAAACACACAGATGCTCACTCGCTCCTCAGATGAATAATAGATAGGTCCTGAGACATGGCAATGATGCTTTTGTCACATCTATATAACATCTACCACTCTAACGATTTATCCGCTGTTATATACAGCCCCGGCTCAAAGGTTGCCACTTGACATTTATGTTGAGTGTTATGACTGCTCTGTGCGGAGGGATGTCTCAATGCAAGTGACACTGACTGGAGAGCCGAGGACTCTAGGCGCACATTTTTACATAAGACCTTTCTCCATATCAAAAGCAGGAATCAGACCGTGCCAATAACCTCTGTGTGCGACTGTCAGAGGTCCTGGATATTTAAGACACACTTAAAACATGTATTTTCATTCTGTTAAGAACAAATGATCAAACCAAATGATGCTTCACTTTTCTGGTTTTTGCGCTGATTTTACCCACTGTGATATTTAGCGCCTGCTTGAAGTTCACACAGGTTTCCCTGAGGAGTAACCGAAGATGTATTTAATTACATCGACTATAAACATAATACATCAAACAACATATTATGATCATTTGTATTTCATGTATCCTACGGTTACATAAAACGTTAACAATATTCATTTCCTGCCCTGACAGTATTTTCCTGTGGGGAATGTAAATTTAGTTATAATTTACAACCTGTGAAAAGCTTTTCTTTACAAAGTGTGTGCTGTACGCAATTTATCTTTCAAAGAAATACCCTTTGATACTATGTAATGCAAAACATCCATGCAGTTTTTATTTTAGGGTGCTCATATTTTCAAGGGTCAACTGATATCAGCGTCTCCCTAATGTTACTTTTAACACCCTAGTTAGCATTAGTCCACTTAGCATTGGCCCTTTAAATTTGACCAGTACGCATACATTGGAGGACACACCCCTCCGGTTGTATGTTCACGGTTTGCAGTGGACGTGTTCACAACACAACTGGGTGTGGGGTGCCTTTCTCAAGGGCACCTCAGTTGTGTCCCATCAGCATTGGGAATTGAACCAGCAGCCGGCTGGTTGCAAGCCTCACTCTAACCAGCAGACAACAACTGCCCCAAAAACCAAATGCATTTACCAAATTGCACATTTTTTGCCCCACTTTTGAGAAGTTTGGCATTTTACCAACAAAATGCATAATTCATAGCATGCACCTGCCTTTTATCACTCTCTGACAGTCTCTCCATCTCCTTCTCTGCCTGCATATTTGTTTATTATTTTCATGAAAATTTATTACAATGACTCTCCGTACGTTTATAGTGACAATATTTCGAGGTTGTTCCTGTGTTTGGACCAGGTGGAACCACTTGCTGCAAGCTTGCGTCCACACACACACACACACCTACGAACAAACCCACACCCACAATCACTGTGTTAAAAAAACCTGTTCTGTTTAACACACATAGAACTCAGTCAATTTAGTCTTTTTGTCTATTGCTTATTCTATTTATTTATCATTTTTCCTGTTCTTAGGGATATTTTCTTTTTTTATTAGTCAAGATTTAAAAGTTTACTCTAAGTTGGGCCGAGAAAGGTCTACATCATGATAAATTGTTTTTTTCCAATTAGGGAACATTTGACAGTGAGGTAAATAATAGGGAACTCTGTAGCACTTTGTTCTAAAGTTTAAGCTGACCTGGCAAAATGTGAAGACATTCCCAGACAAGCAAATCAAACTATAATTTAATTGGCTCAAGTTGAAGTGTGTTGAAATGCTCTCTCGTCTCCACAGGTTAAAATGCACAGACAAATATAAGCAAACCATTTGTAGACTGATTTAACCAAAGAGCTTAAACGCTACCTCAGCGGACCAATCCAAACATAGCCCTGTTTGTTACACAACAACATATTAATTGTTTCAATTAATAGAGCAGTTGTTTGGTCAACCAATGGAGTACAGAGGCAGTGTTTGAGAACTAATGCGAACAGTCATTATTTCACTAGCATAAAAATGAGACCCTTCACTAAATTTATTCCAAGCTTTGCAACTGTTGCCTCATGCTTGTTAATATATTGTGGCCTGAAATTACACAATAACTCCATAAAATAGCTATAACAATAAATCGCTATTTCATTGCAGCAAATCGTGAAACTCCCGCAAGCAACTGTGACAGGACTCAAGACATGGCGAGGCTGTCTCATTCTGTATTTGTAGACAGGCCCTGGATTCAGGCCGGACTGATCTGTATTCACCTCAGAGGAGTTGTTAGTCTTCTTCCTGCTCTAGTCTGCTGCTCTGGGGTCAGTAGGATCGCTCACCCCCTTCCACCGCTACATAACAAAGCTTTGTGTGTGGGACCTTCATGTTTGACAGACATCTCCATTTGTAAAGCCCTGGGCCTGTCTTAATTTGAAGCGCATTGTAAACCGTTGTTCAAAGAAGCCGAGCACATTTGTTATATACACCCAATTGAATCTTACTTACAAGTTCAACTTGTCATTTCAAAGTCATTAGCTTTTTTTATACAATTCATTTTGATTGTAGGACTCTGACTTTAATAAGCAGCCCGGAGCTTTGACAGACTGAGCTGTTTGTCAGGGCAACTTTAATGAAGCGTGAGGTTCCATCTCTGTCTGGCTGGAAGTGGCTCTGTGTCTCCAGCTGTACCGTAACACAGTCTTTGTACTTGTGTATACGGGTAGTCGACAAATAACATGATCATAATGGGCTGAACTGCTCACTCAAGAGTTTCTCAGGTGCCATTCTTCATAAAACTATACTGGAACAATATGTATTGTAAAAATGCTACAGATATAAAATTAAATTACTTTTCTTACACAGTCTGGTAACAGTCAGGGATTAGGGGTGTCTAAAATATAAATAAATTGGTGTGTCCTAGTTTATACTGAATATCAGAAAGCGATTGGCTCTTCTGACTCTCTTTAGTAACCAACCATCAGGTAATTGCCTAGCAACCCCCTGGCAACCAATTCTGCAGTCCAATTTTTCTTCTAAAAATGTAAGAATCTATTTTTCTTCCACAGTGAACTTAAGCAGTTCTTTAGATGTGACAGATTAATTTTTTAAAAGTACAAATATTCCATGTCTCTCATTTAATATACGACCATAAAACAGCATGCATAATAATTAGAAAAGAATGAGAAACTCAGTTTAAACAGTTGTAGGCGCAGTACAGCGTGACACGACCACAACGACGAATTCTAAACGCCTGCATGTGGAGGTGTGTGTATGCACTGGTATTCACTACTTGCGGGGACTGAATTTTGACCGTACGGGAACATTTCTGATGTCCCCTTTGGGAAACAAGCTTACAAATCATACAGAATAATGTATTTTGGAATGTAACATGTAGTAAGATTTCTGTAAGGCTTAGGGCTTTATAAGGGTTAATGATAGAAACATAACATCTATTAAATGTCCCCATAAAACAAAAATGCAATGTGTGTGTATGTGTGCGTGGCAGTGTGTGTAGCACAGACTTTCAGAGAGATAAAAACAGGAAAGACAGGATTATTAATGAAACTGATTCCATCGCTGCAGGGGTGAGCATATGTTATGATAAATAAATGAAATGAAATGAGCTAAATAAATAATGTTGATTGTGGAGATGTCCGGAGAGAGAGAGTGTGTGTCAGAGAGACAGAGAGAGAGAGAGAGAGAGAGAGAGCTTAGGCTATAGAATGATGAAAGCTTTCTACAGATTTCTTCACGTCCCTAAGGGCAGCAGTATTAGCCCCCTGTGTGCTGTCATTAGAAGTGATTAGACCTCTGTACAACCCTCTATCAAACAAAGCAAAAAAACAGCTTTATAATAAGCGACTAATTGTAAAGGAGACTTCAAAGGGCTAATGTCTTTCTTTACAGAACATAAAAGGAAGACAACACCATCCTTCTGAACTTACTTTNACACACACACACACACACACACACACACACACACACACACACACACACACACACACACACACACTCAACAGCTTTGTTTTAAACCTTAGTAAGTTACCTTTGTTCACTGTCTATATAGACACCAACTTCTAGAACAACACCCTAACTAACAGAAACTCATAAATGACTGATTTTAAGTGTTCTTAATGGGCAACATGTTTCAATTGGATTAAACATGTTTTGAATGTTAACTGAAGGTCTTAAAGGAATACCCCGCTAACAATTTTAGGTCAAAAGAACATCTCACTAGCATTCAGTAACAAAAACATAAATGTTAAAGAACATATATCTATAAACGTTACTTCAAGAAGACTTTGAGAGAACTTTGAAAAAATGTTCTGAGAACGTTCCCTGTTAGCTGAGACAGTTCAGTTATAAATGCTAATATACAACAGAGCTACAGAAACACACAGTGTAACCAAAACGGTCCCACACTGCTTTTCTGCAAATGGAGTCTAAGGTGCAAAGCCCATTATATCAATATTACCATATTTTGCTGTTTTTTACTTCAGTGAATAATTGATATCACACGCGCTTGCTGAGACAGAAATAAGACGTTGCAGCATTCAAGTAACTTTTTAGATAAAATAAAAAATGATTAAAAACGATAAGTAAAATTAAAAAAGGGAAGACGGGGTCCCCTAGGGAACACACTTAGCATATAAATGAACACGGAAAAAGAAACTTCACTCCAGATTGTGCATCTTACAGCCTAACTGTATTTCCTGTGACCCCGGTAACCAGCCATTGTTCAACGTTCATTTATCACCGTCACTCGTATTTAGATCAAAGTGTAATCATTATTCTTATCTATAATATATTCTCAGTTTCATTTTCTATCTTGTCTGGTGTTTAAATAAGCTTTAGAAAAGTCCGGCTGCTAGAGTTTGTAAGCTAACTTTTCTTGGAGAAGGAAGAAATCGACACGTAATAAGTCACGTTAACCACAAACAGACGTTTCAAAACAATGCACAAATCGCTCTCCACAGCACTTGTTTTTCAATTCCTCATTAACAGTAAGTAATGTTCACCTTGTGCAAAGTGGCTGTCGGTTCATTGTTCAGTGCCGAAATGGCACCTCAAACGATCCCCGACATACAATTCTGTGCCAGAGACTTCCGCCAAGACTTCAGTTCTCATCAGCTCTGTTTTCAAATGCCAGGACTGCAGAACTCTGGAGCTCAGATTGGGAAAAGGAAAGAGTGAAAAATGATCTGGTTGAAGCCCACACAACAGCCCATACAAGCTCAACCGTGCACTTCATTTGTAGAGAGGAAACTACAGGATCTACACTAATCCAAAGAAAATAGATTTTCCAGAAAAACATACCGTGTTAGTTTTTGATTAATGGTGTTTTCCTCGGTTGTGTTTGCTACAAATTTGGAGTTACCGCAAATTCTGGTGTTTTTACAATTTAAATTCACAGTTTTCAATTCGTCTGGTAACTGTTAATGAAAAACACAAAATGTTTGTTAACTGAGACCACATTTTTCCAAAACATTACAGTACACACACACACACATATATATATAAATTGTGTACATACCATATACATATATATAAATATTTATATTTTTTTAACAGTATAGTATATAGAGTATATAGACCCCACCTTTTAATTGCACAGGACTCCTAATTGAAGACATAACAGCCAAATCTGCTACTGCATACAACATCATTCTACAGAATTGTCTGCTTTAAACAGTGGCAACAATTTGGGCCCTAAATGCTCGAAGCATGACAAAACCTCTGTGCACAAAGTCAGGTCCATAAAGAAATGATTTACAGAGTCTGGTGTGGAGGAACTTGACTGATCGACAAAAAGCTGAGACCTGAACCCTGTGAAACACCTTTGGGACAAATTGAAATGCAGAGACTGAGCCAGACCCCAAGATTACCACCTCACCGATGCTCTCGTGTCTGTATAGCAACAACAACTCCAAGGTCATGGGTTCAAATCCCAGGAAGTCCACATAATGCACACATAAAGTGCTTGAATGCACTGTAAGTCCCTTTGCATGCATAAATGTAAATGCACGTCTCTTAAAAGACAGCCAATGAAGCAAACGCTCAGACTTCCAGACTCAACGTCACGTTTTTTTCCCCACACCTTGGGTTTCCTTCCCTAAACCTGCAGCTTCTAAAACTCAAGAGACGCGTTGTTCAAGAAAGCAAGAAAACAAACAACAACAACCAGAGGCTGATGAATGGGTCTTGGCATGGGAGCTGGGATCGAAGCGATTGATCTGTACCCGGCTATCTCAGTCAGTTTTACCCTCTGTCAAACCCCTGCTAGAGGGAGATGGATTTTGTCGGCCAGAGCAGTGGATTAATGGTGGAGAGGTGACAGCTGGGTCCAACGCTGCGGTCACCCCCTTGGGCCGGGTGTGAGCGTGTGCGTATGGGCATGTGCGCGTGATGTATCGACAAATCTTCAGGAGGCTGATGCCTTCTGTGACTTTATCGTGCACTCCTGCTTTGACAGCTCCAGGACCTGTAGATCTTGTTGTCCCTCTGGCAGGTGATGCTGCCGGCATCCCGCAGCGGTTCAGTTCCTGTGTGGGCGGGTCAGGAATCAAGCGGAGGAATTTTAAAGAAATAGTTCACCCAAAAAGATTCTTTCTCTTGTCTTGGTTTACTTGAAGTAGAAAACAAAGATTTTGGAAAATGTTGACTTTTCTCCAAAACAGACCAAAAAAAGTAAACATAGTATAAACATAGTTCTTCTGAACAGTCTAGTCTTCAGATGTCATATCATAACTTGCGTGAAGAACCAAAAATCCAAAATATAATATATAACAGAGCTACAGAAACACAAAGTGAGCAGTTCTGAAAAATCTGAACAGTTGAAACCATCATCACGTCAGTGAATTATAAATCAGTTACTGGTTGTTAAACTGTAACACAGACTTAAAATAAAAGATTTAAAAAATGCCTCATTAGTTTTATTGTACTGTTTTGCTCTTTTATGCTATTTTATAGTGTTCTTTGGGGTGCTGTTGTGAGGATTCTGGCAACAAAACAGCATAAGGGATAGAAATGACTTTTGGGTTAGTAAATAATGACAAAGTTCTTTGTTTTCAGCATTGTATGTTAACAGCGGTTTTATGAATGTCTTTCCAGCAGTAAAACAAGGTCAGACAGCTTTAAAAATTAAATAAATCGTACATTTGCTGAATTTTTGGTGTTCCCTAATTTTTATTCAGAGAGCGCAATACTTTATTCTCATATATTGGAATTCAAAAGCCCATCTCGTGTGAACAGAACATGACGAAAAACTGAAGGTCACAGGCTTAAGAGTTCTGGGGCAAACCATTCATTTCAATTCCTTTGCTGATGTTCCAAAGTGCCGCATACTCTTCTTTTTTGTTTTGAAACGTTCCGCGGAGGGTGAGGCGAGGTGTCGTTAGCATTCTGGGAGCATGAGGCTTCCCTCTCTCTCTCTTTCGCTTGCTCGTTCCTTCGTTCTCTCGCCCCACCGCCAAGGCATCTGCAATTTCTGCAGTGGCACACAAACCGTCGCATTTTCGAGCAAAATATTCCCTGTCAGCCCGCGAAGACAACAGGGCGCACGCTCACGTATTCTTACGCAGAGTAATGAGGATAAAAATGTAAGCAGACAGCTTCGGAATTAACAAAACTCCCTTTTCTCTCTCTCTACGCTTTCTAAACGCCAGCCCCCTTTTCTCGCCCTTCTCCGTCTGGCATGTTGCGCTTTCTTGATATCTAATTAAAATAAAAACACAGTACAGTGAGACTTTGCCCATGTGTGGGCACACAGGAAATGACGAGAACAGAGCGATATGTCATGCTTTCAAAGATGCTACATAAAAGATTGTGTGAGGTCTTACTGTAGTCTACAACAGGGACAGAATTAAGCATTCAGTCAATTTGTTTTAATTTATTTGATCCTGAAAATGACATCTGAATCAACTTCAGCACTAACCCAGCTAAAAATTGTAGGTTGTAAGAACGTTTCCCAAACATTACAGTTAAGTCACAAAAAAGTTAAAAATGCTATTTTGTAGTTTCTAAGAATAAGTAAAATAATTTGCTTTATAGACGTTATTTTTAACATTACTCAATCTTCTTAACTCTGAAATGTTTTTAAACGTTTCACTAACAACTTATGAATATTGTTTTCGGTATGCATGATACATTTATAAAAGCATTACACTAATAACATTAAAAACATTAAGAGAACTATTAAAAAACATTCCCTGTTAACCTCCAGTTTTAGACAGGATTTCAACTCAGTCATGTATGAAGTTTCATGACAGCTATGATGCCTATGTAGGCAGCAGACAGCGAGGCTGCTCATTGAGTATTGGAAAAGTGCTTTTAAGTGGGCGAGTATGCAAATTGGGAGCATCCATGCGCATAAATGTATTCACTGCGATACTGACCACACAGAACAATATAAAGTTCCAAAAGTTGTTGCCACTAAGCGAGACTTCAGAAGGCAAACGGGTAAAAAAAAATGGTTGCGGTTGGTGGAGACGGATTGTTTTCTGTTCTGGGTAGCAGCATGAGAACTGAAGATACTTTTTTCTGCTGTCCTGAACCAGCCTATTCATCTGTGTCACAGCCCAACGCATATGTGAGGGGGAAAGGAAAGAGTTCATTTTAACGCGGCCCTCAGCTAGGAAACTCCACATCTCAGCGCTCATCAATCTAATCTATTATCCAGCTTACTCTGTGCTGGTTATCAGAGAAATACAATCTCCTGATGAAATAAAAAAAATGTCTTTTCGCCTACTCAACCTTTTCCTCGACACGCATGTAGGCTGCATTAGATTCTTTTATCGCCCGTTTTCACTCTGTAATCTCCTGCTATTTTCTGCTCCTTAAAAAATTATCATACCATGCATTTATGTTAAACCGCATTATGTAACCATAACGTTGTATTTATTATTATTATTAATATTATTTTATTTTGAGCTGTCAGTGCTTTTTAAATGTAATCACATTACTGAAGTGATACACTGAATATACATATGAATAAAGCTTTAAACAGCCATTCTGTGGTAAATCTTTTAACTGCAGCAAATTAACATTAAACAAACCCTAATAAAAAACTTCAAAGGACGTTCTCCTGAAACAAGCAGAGATGAACATCTACCACATATCCAACAACGAACATGGATCTTCAAAGAACCTGTAGCAGTCATTGCATAAAAATAACCAAATAACCTTTCATTTTACTGATATATACATAAAATGCTACAAAAACATTCTACTAATGTTTGTTTGCTAACTAAGAAACCTTCAAGAGAACATTAGCCAAAGCTCTGAGAACATTTCCTGTTAGCTGGGTGATGTGAACGGCCTTGTGTTTAATGGCTCTGCTTGGGAGAGCCACTTCTGCAAGTCAATCAGAGGAAGTAATTGCGTCTAATAGGTGCGTCTCAACGCTCAGCCCGGGAGATTTCTCTGTTCTGTGATCGCTGCCCAAACCTCTGACGACCTGTCGTCTCTCATGAGTCCTCTGTCACCAAAAATAAATTGCCTGCTCACTGAACGGGTCACAACAACAAGCGATGTCATTACTTTCGCGGCAATTGATCACACCTTCGGAGAGAAAAGTCAATAGTCAACATAATTGTTAGTGGTGTTGAGCCACACATTGAAGAGCTCTGGTGTGTAATGCATGCAGTTTCTCTCATGCTCCACCGTTCAGGTGAAATTGCAATATCTTCAGTGGATAAGGGTGAAGAAACAGAATTTGTACAGAAGATTCCAAAACTAACAATCACTAAATGCCAAATTAGCGATAAAAATTAGCTTTCGTCAACAAAGGAACGCAACACGATACGGTCTGACCCTCAGAACCCATCGAATTAAAGACATACAAATGTTGCAGACAAATACTGAATTTAAAACCACTATTGTCCCCAAGCATCAATTCCGCTGCGACCAAAAAGTTTGCCACAGAAAGTTTTAGCAAAAGATATTTAACTTGGTTGCCAAGGAAACAAAAGTGGCAGTGAAGAGCGCGCTTGAGATGAGGGGATGTGGAGAAAACAGAAAATCAAGATAAATATCACTGAATGCTGCGTTTCTTTTCCAATACGCCTGCAATTTGCTTTAATTGTATGTTTTTAAAATACATAAAACACAAAAAATACAAGACAAACAACTCTATTTTGTTACAGAGGTTTTAGATATAATTTCCAGCTGTGTCATTTAGGACTACGGCACACAATGTTAGCAAACACAACGTATCACAAGTTGTGATGGAAACATTTGAGGAAATTCTCCTTTAATTCAACTAGTAGTAGAGAGTTTGTCTTAAAATCCACAGGGCTAAAAGTTACCTAAAGTTGTCCAACACTTGTATGCTTATGAATATTACAAATTTTGCTGGCAGTTGTTGCGAAAAAGTCTTTGGACTGTGCCAGTGAGGAGTCACATACTGTCCCCATATACATACTATAGATTTTCTCTTTAGGGAATCCTGTTATGATGCATTATATGAGTAACGGAAGAGGAAGTGTTTTTCTGCATCCTGATCACACGCTCACACTAACCCTGAAAAAATTGGTTTCTCCACACACCCATCTGTTCTTCTGTGAATATACATATATTTCTGTAAACCGCCATTTGGCCTCTGCTCATAGTCACAAATGCATCAAAGCTAATTAATGAGTTACGTCGAGAGCACAAATCGATCTCAGCAAAGGGCCTAATGGGAAATTAAAAATGGTTACCGATACTGAATCGTGCCAAGCAAGAGTGTGCCGGCTGCCACCGCCATTGCAAAGATAAAAGATACACAAACACACTTAAGCCACCCACCCACACACACACACACACACTAAAAGTACCTCTGCCCATTACTTGTACACAAAAATACCCTTCCCCTTTATCACTTTTACACACACACAAACACACACAAACTAAAAGAGACCTCCCATCTCTTTAACACGCATACACCCGCTAAAAGATACCTCTGCCCTCCATCACTTTTACACACACAAATACACACACATACAAACACACACACACACACATACACACACTCTCTTTCCTTCTGTCTGTGTTGTCCCACAGGATGTGATTAGATACAGCAGAAGCCATTCTGCAGTGTGGAATCCCAGTCTGGTCACATAGATTTGAGACTTTGAAAGCATATATATCATTTTTTCTGCAGGTCTCTACAGCCCTGGCCTGCGCTCATTATAGACCTTGTGTCACATGTTTCAGCCTGATAAACTGAATGTCACATCTACGCCATGAAAACACAAGCCATTTAAAAAATATACTAGTCATCATCATTTGGATCACGTCGATATGTGACATTATGATCAAATGGCTGATTTAATGAGTGATTGGATCATTATCCCAATGAAAGGAAGAATGATGTCACCAAGACCTGCTACCAGGGTCTGAAAGATTGTGAAAAGAGTGCAAAACATCTGAAAATGTCACGAGTCCTGCAAGCATAATAGGTATTCCACACAATGGCACACAGTCTTGTCAAACAATGTGTTTACTAGCAGTTTTGCATGTTGTGAATTCCAGGACATTGTGTTTGCATGGGGGTTCTCACTAACTACCGACTGTACAAGATATCCTGTCGCACTACATGTTCTCGACTCGAACCAGATCTCAGCGTGAACTGAGCAACACACAAACACAACACTGTCAGTGACTGGGGTACAATTCTTCTGGCATAACAACTAGCTAGTTGGAAACAAGTCAAATGTCAGAACTCCTCTTAGTACAAGACAACTGAAATGGTACAACCAATTGATCGCTTAAACTTTGAGAGTTTGTTGTAGATAAATATCTGAACAAAATTATATACATTTACCAGCATCCAAATAACTTATCATGTTAATTGGCGATTATTGCTAGAAAACAACGAATAACATGCAAGGTAAAATAAATAAACAGCAGAGTTTGACCTACTGAAGAAAAGAAAAATAATTGTCTGATGATTATGGATTAATAATGTAATGAGAGTTTCAGGTCATCTTTTGAATACAGTATAAATGCATAAAACTGCTTAGCAGACAACAAGTTTAAAACAGCACACACTCCAAAAAACAACACAACAGCCAGTCTACTGACCGTCTCTTTCCCAACACATTGCCAAAGCAAACAAACACTGAAGACAAGAACACTTGACTGTCTCCTTTGTAGTAATTTTACACAAAAACATTGCAGTTTTACTTAACCCACGCCCTGGGTCTTATATACATTAGATCTGGCCTGTACATCCAAACAAACATACATACATACATACATACATAGGGTGGATTGTCCTGATAAACTGATAAATTGATCACATGGCAGTACAGCTTTGATCGGTTTATCATTCACTGGCATTCATTGGTTTGTCTCACATTAGACAGTGTCCCACATTAGGACAATTCATTCATTCTTTACTCCTTATATCTTTAAGTTTAGTTTGCAATGACCTTTCTAACTTACAGTGGCAATACCAAGCTGTAGCTAAATATATTTATACTATTATTCTTAGTGATTTCCATATGGACGTAAAGAGACTTTCAACCAGCATATAAAAACGTTTTTGTGTGCCTTTAAACACACATACGCATTAAAACCAGCCATCCAAGCTCCTTCAGACGTAAATGCCTCTTGTGTTGAATTATTCACATGTTTAAATGAACAGGAGAGACGAGTGTTAAGTGCGCAGAAAGCTGGTGTTAAGTTTCAGCGCAGACTTTCTATTCTTGGAGAGCTTTGGGACAACACGTTCACTTCTTTTAACAGGCAGCTAGAAACAGACAAAACCATGTCAGGATCTTTATCAGACTGATCGGATTTATTCAATTCATGAAAACACAAACTGGCAACGTCACACAACACGCCACGCAAACCAACGCAATATTTACATCCCGCAAACCAACGCAATATTTACATCACGCGTAACGCATCTCCAACTTTACAAAGTGCTTAACGTCGCAAAACTTTCCCTTCGACAGGACTGATAATAATTCATACACAGTCAATTGTGTCAGCAGCACAATTCATACGTATTAAACACATACCTGTATTTTGAAAAAATGACGCGCAGACGCGACGCGCAGACGCAACGCATGACATGCGGGTTCATCGGATGACCAAACTGCACCCATAAGAGTTTTACGCCTATATATATATATGTATTATATATAGAGATCTTAAATATATTATATGTGTGTTCTCTTGTTTACTGTTGCCATTATATTTAGGAAGGCTACCCATCATACAGTCATATAAACTCAATCTAAAGTAGGTGATTTTACACTAAATGATAAATATGTTACATTTTTGTTAGCAAAACAACCATATTTTCACTAAATGTTGTGATCAAGATTTCTTCTAAATTATTAACAGGCTCATTGTTGGCAAGATAAGAATATATATATATAATAATATTAGTCTATATACAATCAAATGGACTAATAATGATTCAAATACTGTATTTTAAAAGAGGCCAAATTTATGCCGTAAGTGTTGTCAGTCATTATAGTTATAGAAAATCATTTGCAGGCCTGTGTGTGATCAGCAGATCTGAGTCTGGGTGTTACAAAAAAACAAGCACAATTTTGTACTACTTTTGTGCCACAAACACAAACATTACTTGACATTTATTCAACCAATGCAATGACCGGAGGAACATTATGGTCCTACAGAGAAGATAAATATTTATATAAACATATTAAGATCATTTTACTTGGTATGTGAAGAGACCTTCAACCAGCCTAACATAAAAAACATCAGCTACCCTGTCTTTAAGAAAAGCTGAATGTACAACATTGTTTAATTGAGTCTAAAGAGCTTAGCGTGTAATAAAACGATCTGTAATGACACCAACCCAATGTCACAACAAGCAAAACATATTGTTGATGAGCGTGATGTGCCAGGAGTGAGTTTGATGTGCCAGGAGTGAGTTTGCTGCTAGGCGTGGGAACCTCATCTGCTAATTACCCCAGAATTTTAACAGCCGTCCTTTTCCCTGCACCACAGGGCCTGAGCTTACAGGAGAAACCCAGGCTGCGGTCGTTCGGCTGGGCTGGGCATCTCCGCCGGCACTCGTCTGGTCTCACACAGATGGAGGGAAGTACCCTACGGTAACTGGAGACAGCATATGAGCCATGGATGACCAGGTCTCTCACAAGAAGGCAGCAGTGGGCATTTGGGTACTGCGCTACAACGCATAATTAGTGAGGAGCATCTGTTCTAGAAGGTTCTTCCAAACTCAGAGGGTTTTGAGAGCTTGAATAAGCCTCTGGCTTTCGGTGGATACCGAACCCTTTATTGCTTAGGATGATGAATTACTGAGCGTTGTCTGTTGGGGGACTGGGTGGTGATTATAGTAACGAATACCGATCAAGCTCAATCTGTAGTGCGTCTCAACACCTATCCAATGCTGAGAGTAAGCAGAGCAGGAAAAGAATGGATTTAGACACCATCCAAAATAAAGTGTTTCTTTATAAATTGTAGTGTTCAGATTAAAGTCTATCATTTACTCAAAGTAATGAATTAAATGTTGGTGTATTTCTTGTACAGATCATTGGATGAAAGCTCAGATTACAGCACACGTTTATGATGCTTTCCTAGATAACAATTTGAGATTATAACATTTCACTTTTTCACTTAATGGTTCATTAAGTAGCAAATATATTAAATATATAATTTGAATGTTCTAGGAAGCATTTCTGAAGCTTATATACACACACAAACGCACAGACACACACACACACGCACATTTATGTGTGCATCAGTGTATCATCCTCAAATAAATTCCAATATATAAGAAATATTGGTTCATTATATAAATAATAGGATGCAGAGGCCAATGTCATTAAGGAGAATTTATACTTTGCATGCCTGACAGTCATCAGAAAGTAGTTCTCATCCCAGTATAGCGTCCTGCCTTCCACGATGCATCAACATCCTCTCAAGAGGGAGTCATATAATGAGAGGGTTGTCGAATGAGAGCGTTCACCTTTCCTGCCAACTCATCAGCCTTGCTATCAATGTTCTGACCCACCTTATGGAAACTTGCCCATTAGGCAAAATTGGCTCTCTCCCCAAGAAGCTATTTACCACAGCAGAAAAAAATAAATAAATGCGCACACATCAGAAAATGAGGCCAAGGAGAAAGAAGCTGTAAGAAGCCATCAAATAGTCATTGTGCTTGTCTCTCTGTCTCTCTCTCTCTCGCTCTTAGAGAGAAGATAGGTATCAACTCATTCCAGAACTAACTCCCATTAACCTGTTCACAAGTTGCATGAAAAAGGAAGCTCTCTCTCTTTCTCTCTCTCTCGCTCGCTCGCTCACTCCCAGACACCCCATCGCTCCTCCTTATTCTCGTTCTCGCTCACCATCTCTTTTAGTAAGAATCACAAAAGATAATTTCCTTTTCAAATGACTGCGGCCCCCTCAGCTGACCCCTGGGCATTGAGGCGATGCAGAGAGGAGCAGAGAATGAGGTTCTGAGCAGAACTTCCTCCGGCAGCCTGAAGAAACCTCACAAAACACTGCATTCATTACAGACGGAAATAAAGCTGATAGAGAAGAACAGAGGAAGAGTGTCCGCGGGTACGTGAGGGTTTGTTGGCAAACCGTATGTGACAGCTAGCGGTGTGTGCACAAATACAGCACAAAATGTACATCAGGTGGTGACAGGTTACTTTGTTCAAATGCTCACTACACCTGCACGTATACAAACACACACACAACCACACACACGCATGCTAATGTGAACATGTTCATAGTCATAGGTTTAGTGTAACACCTGTTATTCTGTAGTTCTGTATTTCTTGACTTAAAGACATTTAAAGCTGCAATCCATAACATTTTGTGGTTAAAAATCAACCGTTATTGAGCAGGTAATTGATGAGCGTTCAGCAAGTTTTTAGCTTAATGATTAATAATTTGAGCTGTAGAGTCTTGCTTTGCCAACAGCCTTCCTGTGGCTTAACTGGTAGAGCACTGTGTTAACAGCACAAAGGTTGTGGGTTCAAACCCAGGAAATCCTAAAAGTAGTGATGTTTAAAAAAAGATTTACCTTGAATTTACTGAAAGTCACTTTTGGATAAAAGCCTCTGCCAAAGAATAAATGCAAATGAAATGTAAATTTGACTTGTGTACATAAAGAAATTTGACATGTACATAAAGAAAAGTGTGCAAAGTTACCTGCAGTTTATGTTTGAAGCAAAGATGTCGATAGAGAGCTTTAAGCAGTTGATTTACATCCTGATTGCATGTTTGTAGTGAAGACAAGACACAGGTTTAGTTTTATCATTTTATTTGATCATTATTAAGCTGTATGTTTATGTTTTTAGATTAGTTGGAAAAATGTGTGTTGTGCTTAAGTTGCATGGTGATTTACAGTAAACAACATATAATGCATTTTTAAACACCTGGAACTAAAAACATGATAAATTATAACATGTTAAATGATAAAATTGTCATGATATTGTGAGAAGTTAATTTCACAACACAGTTTCAAGCCCTTCGTGTGAGGGGAATGATAGTTTTGGAGTCAGAACCTGTTGCACAATTTGTAGTCAAAACACACCCTGTCCCATCAGAAAAGAGAGAAACGACAAAAATCTTTCTGCTTTTTTCAGCAAATACAACAAGGTCTTTTCTGAGACATCCTGAGCAGTGTAAACAATAGCAGCTTTTACTCTGTATAAGTACAAGGCTTGAGAGAATTTTATATTATAATCGTCTAAAGCACAGTCTGTGAGTCACTGCAAAAAAACAGATGCGGGAGAGTCAGGTGAGGTTTCCGGGAGAGATGGAAACTTTAATAACAAAGTTCTGACCGAAACGTCTCTCTCAAGAGAGTCTTATTTTGCTCTAAGTCATAGTATATGGTAAAGCCCTTGAAACAGTGCTCTCTTCAAAATGAACAGCACATAGACAGAGACATGCAACCAAAACACTCAAAATGACTTGCCCTAAGTTATAACATGCAGTTTGAAGATAAATGCTATCTGGATATTGAAAAATGAGCATGCCGGGCAATTAGATCAACACAATGCCAAAGTTCTCATGCCAACTTTTTACGCAGTTTGTCTGGAGTGTTCCCCGGATCTGATGCTTTTTTATTAAGCTCTGTCAGGTTTCATTACTAACTGGAAAATCTAATTTTGTTCCATGTATCTGACAGTATTTCAGACTAATTCATCTTGTCAAGGTGCAGACTCGACAAGCCCACCAGATGGTGTTTGTGTAAGATGAAACCCTGATACATGCTCGCCCGTTTTTAAAGGGCGCTATTACCTACAAGAGTCGGTCCTTGAGATTTCTGTGTTTCTTATTACAGTCATCCTTCCATCTCTCTTCATGGCTCAGAACAAATCTTGTGTTCCTTCACGGACACCAAGAGAAGAACAACAAAAATAATGTTGTTGGATTGTTCTAGAAGCTTCAACAGACGTTTCTGGTATTATGGGAAAAATAGGAAGTGCCTATAAATA
>JBAJNP010000068.1:125905-143030 GCA_036877545.1 Yasuhikotakia modesta | reverse complement strand
ACACACACACACACACACACACACACACACATAGGTGCTGTACAGCTGATATATGTTTTCTAAAAAAATTACTGCAAGAACAGCATTTATAACTTTAAGAGTGCTTTTACAGAACATTAGCCAACATTTTCAGATTGTTCCCTGTTAGCTGGGTGACAGAGCACAGTTTAAAATGATTCATTTTAAAGGTACATTTAATGTCTCTAACCTGTATGATCAACAATAATTCAGTAATACAGTCACTAAAAATGTGCAAAATGTGCATTTAATGCATTTAAAAATAGTTTTGTAAATGTTACATATGGTTTTAATTTCCCTCTAGCTTCTGTTGACTAGATTTAAGAAGGTGAGAAAGCACACAGAGGGTTGGAGAGTGTTTAATATTAATACAATATAATAGATGTAAAGGTGAATCACCGAAGGTTTGTTCAGCTAAACTAATGGGGTTATGAAGTGCAGCAAGGTTAATTCTGGTATCCAAGGCAAGATTTACATCATTGTTTGTAGATTAAAGACGCTTTCATGGGAACGTTCTTTCCATGTTTGCCCTTTCCACCAAGAAGCAGCAGAATGTATTGCTGTCTGATTAATCTTAATGAATTATGCAAATGTACTTTATCTCGAGCGATTTCAGAATGTTTCTGTATTGTTTTATTAATGCCCTTTTGAATTACTTCACACAATTACAAAACTCTCTCTCTTGCTCTCTCCTGCCGCTTCGCAATGTTTTGTATTCAGGAATGAATCCTTTATTAAAAACCCACAGTGGTCTCTGGCGAGTTGCATGCAGGAATAAGAAATTAGTCATTACTGTAATTTAATGACTTTAAAACCAAACAAGACTGCAGTGTAGATTACTGAGCGTAACCCAAAAGCCCCCTCCCCTGCCTCCCGAGGGGCTGATGTTTGGGAGTATGTCTCCTTAATTTCTGCTTAATTAATTATGTTGGTTATCACCACTACCCTGTGGTGAGAGCACAGTTTCAATTACGATGGGAAAATTGACATAATACAGAAAAGGTCTTGACAAATGCTCTTGTGTCGGAATCTACCCACCTTCCATTGGGGGGTGTGGCAATGTCCCGGTGGTGACATCACAATATGGAAAAGACCGAATGAAGGCAAATAACTCACCATGATTTACTGTGTTTTACTTAACAATTACCCAGATCTATTTTAAAATTAATAAAAAAATGAATAAATAAAAATAAAGAAATAAAAATGTTCATATAAGGTGTTGTTCAAACATATATTCCACTTAAGAAATACATTTTTTGGATTATTGTTATATGATATATAACATTAAAAAACTTTCTGCTAACATTACTGCAAAAACACTTTTGATAGATGTAGCTAATTAGCTAATGTTCTGAGATCTTATGAGCTCGGTTATCTGTCTAATCTTCTGACCCAAAGATCAAGTAGTTAATTGCAAATGTGCTTGTTGTATAGTGAAAACAAATACATACAATACAATAACATTATGACACAGGTGTATGACACAAATGGGGCAGTGGTTAAGTGGTCTACTGGTTAAGGAGTCAGGCTTGTAATTACTAGGTTGCTGGTTCAATTCCAGCACCAGCAGGTAGCAACTGAAGTGCCCTTGAGCAAGGCACCTAACCTCTGACTGCGTGTGTGTTCACTCCTCACGAAAAATGGGTTAAATGCAGAGGTCACATTTCGGTTAATGGGTAACCATAACCAACAAATACACTTTCACACAGGTGTTGCTATGGACAGAATAAGCTGTTTATTGGCTAGTGAGCTCTTCTGTAGATAGTGCTGATTTCTAAGTAATGAAATGAGAGCTTTGATTCAGTGACTCATTCCATTGAAAAAGAAACATTATCAAAGCTCTTACATATAATTGTGAACATGTCTCACTTCAAAGGGCTCGTGAGAGGAAGGCAAAAACGTTGCTTATCTCTGTAAACGTGACATAATACACAAATTTAAGGATTATGAGGGATTTACCATGTGGCTAGTAACGCTATAGATGAAGATGGTTAATTTAGACCATAAGAAGATACAGATATGACAGCGCTGATAGATTATATTAGCTGCCTCTTCATTTATCCTTCGTAAGACAGCGTATGCATTTCAATCAGGATGGCCGAGGATTATGAAACATCCACTGCGCAGCGTTCGTTCTAATGCGCGGTTTCATATTCAAAGCATAATGCTGATGCGCTTATCAATGCGTCGTCATGTTCAGAGGAAATGTCAACAGACAACATTTATAAAAAACTGCAACACACACCAGCTCACAGTTTTAGGTTGTAAGAACGTTTCCAGAAAGTAACGTAAAGTAACAAAAATGTTCTTTTAAAAGTTCAAGGAATGTTTAAAACTATCTAAATCTAAATCTAATTTGTAAACATGCAATAATGTTATTTAGGGTTTTAACTATAACATTTCACCAAAACTTAAGAATGACCTGTTTGATGTGTTTGATATGTAGTGCTAAAAAACATTGTGCTAACGTCAGTTTTAGAGAACATTAGATAACACTCTGGGAACGGACTATGTTTTGGCAAAGCTTTTTTTATTCTGCCATATGTCATTATAAACAAAAATATGTTTATGTTCAAAAACATTTTTTACAGAAACTTTAGAATCTATAGAATTGTTATTCTCCTTTCCAAACAATAAAAATGTTAAAACAATATTAATAAAATAATGTTTAAAGAAACAGTTTTCCATGTATCACCGGTTCATGGATACATGTCACTATGCACAGTTAACATCCAAACAGGACATTTAAGCACACAACACGTATGAACACAATCTTTCTCTGAGCTCCTAAAATTGATGGTAAGGGCAAGATGCTATTTTATAAACATGGAATATGGCAGCAGTCATTTACATAAATTACTGTCCCTCCACTTTAACGTTCATCTTGTTTGGTGCCACGGATGGGTCATGAAGAAAATACAGGAAGTGTTTGTGTGTTGAACTGTGTAACAGCTCTTTTTACAACCTCCATTGACCTTAATGAAGTTTATGATCATTATTATGCAAATATTTGTCTCAATTACTTGAAATTCTCACATCTCAATGAGGCTGCAAACATTAAAAATCAATCTCCACTCCTTCTTATTTCTTACACACACATTTTCATTTCATCCCCGCATTTATCAGAAGTTTTGTTCTGACCAGCTTGGTGCATTTTTATTCAAGGTCACTGGGATCGAACCCATGAGTTAGGTGTTGCAAGCACTGTGCTCTACAAGTTACAGCCACAGATGCAAACTCAACGGGATTCCTCCAGTCTCAGATGTTGTCAGGTGACTGTTTTCCTAATATCCTCATTACCATTTGGATGTGGGAGGAGATTAAACTCCTGGTGGGTGTTAGGTGACATTAGGCAAACTCACCTGTGTCTTCTTGCATCCTAGTGTTCATGTACATCTGCAGACCCAGTTCCTCTCACAGCGGCCCTACAGTGGCCCGATCGAGCCTCGCATGCAGATAAGCCTTCTGGGCATGATCATTCATACGGGATCTTCTGAATGGACCGGTGAATTTCAGGACCGCTGTGTCTGCCCTTGGCCCAGATGGATTAGATGTTGAGGGACCCAGCATGGCAGGATCTGCTTAATCCTGGTTCCTCAGTGAAGTATCATTTCTGTCCTGGGTCTGCTATTGTTCCCGGTTTGAGACAGACCACACGGCTCATCAGACCACACGGCTGGCTTTATAATGTATTCTCTTAATTACGCTCACAAAATTCCTCCATTATTACAAACCCTGCTGTAGAAAATCCAGCTGTGCTTTGGATCACGGAGCCTTGCCAACAATTTTAAATTGTTAAAACGTTTCCCTAACATCTGCGTTAAGCATTGAAAATGAATGTTCTAGTGATGTCATTGCTTGGTTCTTTATGGTTTTAAAAGCATTTCATGGACAGTGTAGTTTTGGTTGCTGTACTGCTATTGTACTTTTGGTTAGTCATTCCCCAATATTGCTGAAAATACTTACTGTGATTCAAGGGCTTGTAAGGGTTTGAGATACAACCAAGAACAGTACAGACTGACCCTGAATCACTTACAGTACATCATATTTATACATTTGACAGAAACCTTTTTATAAAATATCTCACAGTCCATTTAAGGTATACATTTTATCCAGGTGTCCCCTTAGAATTCAACTCCCAACCTTGGCGTTGAAAGCGCAACCGTCTAGCAGCTGAGCCACAGGAACACAACCAAAAACAGACTGACTCTTCACACTAATGCCATAACCCTTAACACAATGTACTGAATGCATGTGAAGCCTCAACTTTCTTTGACTCCACACACACACACACAATGCTAAATGCTTTTATCTCCTCCTCTTTGCTAGCGACGTCTTTTAGTTGAACGCTTGTCTCACTAAACACATTAGTACATTAGCGCATCATTATGAACGCTCCAGCGTCTGAACATTACGTTTATGACAGTCAGAGCTAGTCCTCGTGCGACTTGCACCTTAAAGTAAATGACATCCTGACTAACCTCAGTGACTCTTCTTGTTCGCTGTATTGCTGTTGATATTGTTAACGGTAAATTAGCCAGACAAAATCGCTGGCAAATGGTATTATGCTAATAGCATTAGCCTTGCCCTGTACAACATTCTATGACAGAAGCCTACCCAGCTAACAGGGAATGTTCTCATGGCAAACTGGGAAACGTTCCCTAAAAGTTCTCGCAAAGCTATCAAAAACGTTCCTGTAACATTAGTAGAATGTTTTAATGTTATATATCATAAACATACATATATATGATATATATGTTTATATCAAATCAAAAACTTAAATCAAATTTTTAAATCAAAAAATAAATCAAAAATGTTTTAAAACATTACAAATGCATGAAAAAATAACAATGTTAATACAATATTAAAGAACTGGAGATTTTGAACATTCCTAGAACATTCACAGTAACTTTTTAAAAAAAAATGTTTTTTAATGGATACATTAAGGAAACGTTCTTACAACCTAAAATTGTTAGCTGGGTAAGAACTAATTGCCTCACAGACTGCATGCTAATAACACGCCGTCGGCGCAGAAATCTGTATATCAAAGAAAGGAAGAGGCTTTGTGTCAGTTTCAATACAAATATTTGCACAGTCATGCGACATCTTGATAGCCTTGAAGATTTGATCAAAGTTGGCGAATGTTTGGCAGCAGATGGATATCACAAGATGTCTGCTGATTGTTTATCCGGTTGTTTGCATGTTTGGTGGGTTGTTTGAACGCGGGTGTGAGAACTAGATGTATTTATTTCAAACTGGGGTTTTTGGACGAATGTTTTCACATGAATGAATCTTGCTTGTTCACGTTCCTGACTCATATTTTTCGTTCACTCTGTTTTGAACTCGTTGCTTTAGTGGATTTCCTGCTTTCATTTGTAGGTCTCATCAAATGATGTTTCTCCCTCACAACTGCAAACAAATGAATGCATCACTGGTCATTGTATCTCAGCATGAGATAAGAGGGCACAAGATTAACATTTAAACAATGAGCGATGACCACAAATAATGAGAACGTTATTAAAACTCTTATTTACGCTATTGTGTTGTTGTTGTTTTATAGCTTGATAAAAGTCATGGGCAGCAGTTGAGAAAATGACGTTTCCCTGCAGCTTCGAAACGTCCCCACAGTTTCGTAAAAGCAGTTTCTTTTTATGACAGAACGGTAATCATTGTTCAAAGTTACGAGTGGACAAGATTTCCCATAGAGATACTTTTATTGGAGATAATACTGACACTTTTACTCAATATCAGCCACCGAGGCTTTTAAAAACAAACAATAAATCTTTTTGCTATCTTCATTTTCACTGGTCCACTAGACCACTTCAGTTTTTCATCCATTATTAATAACTGTAATTCTCATCTTTACACTTGCCTCTCGTTCGCACAAGTCCATTTCAGAATGAAGCTGAGCGCCCAGAAATCATATCCAAAAATTATACACTGACCAAAACATCTGCCCAAAGTTGAATAAAGAAAATATTGGCATCAGAGGACAGGGAACTGAATATTAGTGCTTCTGAAACACATATGATTCAAGTTGTAAGTGAACCTTTCAACGATTAATATTTTGCTTTAGAAGGAAATTTCCACTGTTGTGAAACTGCAGAACTGTGTCTCTAAACCACAATCTTGATGATTTTACACAAAATTTACTTTACATGGTGTATGATAATCTCGTCCAACACTGTTATATAAAACAAAGATGAGTGTTTGGCAGACCAAAAATAGAGGGGGAGAAAAGAGAGAAAAATTATTTTCCATGTGTTTAAATGGTCCGTTCCAAGGAATAATAGTATCTGACTGAGAGCTCCAAGAACTTCCAACAGTTGTGAAGTCAATGTATCTTGAATTCCATATCTTTGATCCCAGAAACACTGCTAGTTCCAAATGTATATTGATCCCAGACTATCGCGTGACCTGAAAATGAGAAGAGAAATACAAGTTATATTATAAATGTCTGTTTATACACACACACACACACACATTATGATACTGTATATACAGTCTATACATCACCTTAACATAAAATTACCATAGTATTATCAAACCCTCCACTCCTAGTTTTTAGCATGTTTGAAATGTTAGCTAATGGGTGTCGCCTGAAATAAATATTCCAACACCCTCAATATATATCAACATAACACAACAGGCACAACCACAGAGCGCTAACTAATTATCTCTTGAACTTTACAGGCAATATAAAAATGGAAAAATCAGACGTTTTCTCTAAGGCACAAGGTGTTATTGTGGGGATTGTCACATTTGTGCTATATTGTCACCTACAAGTGTCATTAACCACACCATCAGTATGAACTCGATGGCTACGGCCTGAAAATAGAGAGGCAACACGCTAGGGAAACAAACTGTTAGTTCCTCTGGATCTGGAGGGTTTAGCATGCAAGCCTGGTCCTGCTTCAGTCCTGTAACACAAAAGCATGGCTCTGAGTTCAGAGGCCAGGACTGGGCAGGTCTCTATGGCTGTGAATGAGAGCAGACTGGCAGGCTGCTGAGGGTAGCGCAGTCTAATCTACACCTTCAGGTCATTGCCAGCAGGCAGCCAGAGGACACACTGAGGATGTGGAAGTTGTTCTAGCCACCTTCTTCTCTTTGGTTCAGAAATGTTGTTCGGTGGTCATGACTACACTAGGCAATTTGATAGAGGTTCTGAACAAGCAGGCTTAGACTTGAGCAGCTGTTCAAAAACAATACAGAGGTATGATGTATATTTAGATGTACATCTATATATCAGATTGTGTGGTTCTCTCTGCTGCCACCTGTGTTCAAAACATAAAATTGCAGGATTCTGTATGCACAAGTTAAATGAAGCCAAACTGACATTTTGATATCATACCTGACAGCTCCATAAACTGGTATTATAAACTCACCATTGAATCAAGGTAAGATAAGGCATTTTTGATCACTGATATGTCATATACTTGCTTATCAATTCATTTTTGTACATTTTTAACCCAAATGTTAATTTTAATTTATTATTTAAATTAAATGTTAATAATTAATTTTCAACGTTTGGTTGAACTGAATTTTGAACAATATAAGACCAAGAAAACTATGTGAAATAGAGAAATTCTTTATCCAAAATTCAGTATTGTGAAAGAATTTATATTTTGGATAAAAAATCAATCAACAGTAAGTCAATTGACAGTAAGCAAATGTGACACATTGTGTGACCCAGTACAACTCTTTATTTCACAATGTATCCTGCCCTGCCCCCAAACTCATGCCATTGGTTGAGCCATCGGACTGACAGCGATGCTCAAACAAACTGTTCTGATAGCACCATAGAGCCATAGTGACTCAGCCTTTAGGGACACCAACCTAGAATGGCTTCTGTTTCTGTAGTAACCAGACATGCTTACGAGAAAATTCTGCCTCTGCATATTAAGATGGTTTCATTTAAACTCCTCAGAACAAAAGGTCAGACGTTCTTGCTTGCATTGATAAACAAAACATGCACTTTAATATATATTCTCAAATCACACTGGAATAACATGAATAATCAGGTTTTGCACAAACTTGTCTATAACTTCTGAATCCCACTGCGTACAAATTGTTCAGAGCTTTACTTTGTTAATTTTGTTAAAAATGTTGACATTATTTTTGTTCAAAACCTTGTTGGCAACCGATAAATAAAGACTGTGTATCTTCTAAAGCTTCGACTTCTGTTGGTGGCTTGATATATTTTACAGAATAAACCAGTGTAAAAAAATGATATTCTTGTGTATATATTTCTAAAACAAATCAGCCTTAGAACTTTAACGTTTAAAGGCACCCGTTAAACCAAAACCATTTTTTGATGATGTCACTGTACAACAATCCCATCATGCTCCAGTGTTTCCTGGGATTTCCTCCTCGCTCATGTTTGCACGTCTGTGTGCATGGCTGATGACCTGGAGGGCTCCAAAATCAAGCCCGGGTTTGAGAGGAGCTCTCAACACCTCTGAGGTCTGCCTGCTCTTGACGTGAGCGCAGCGGCATGAATTATTAACAAGTCTAAAGTAAAAAAGGTCTGCTTCACGCAGGCCCTGCGCCCCATGAATAATGGAGAGCCTGACTCAAGCGCAGGCATTTGGTGAGTCAAACTTCTCAGCCTGATGGATGGCTACAAGCCCAGTGTGTCAACCAAACATACGCAGCCGCTCGCAAACACACGACCACAAACATCAAAACAATAACTCGTATTAACCTGCAGAAGCGCATCGTTGCCCCGCATTGACTTTCCCAAATGTAATGCAACGTTATGTTTTTTTGCCTGGCTTTTTTCAGCGCAAAGGTTGCACGGGTCCCCGATTGTGTTTTATTTAAAGGCAACGTCAGATGCAAGACTGTAAGACTAATAAACGGAAAACATGAGTGTTTCTGATAGAAGGAAACTGGGGCATTCAGTGTGGAAGCCCTTAGAAACAGCAGTTAACAGCAGTCTTTGTGTTTTATCTATTGGCCAGGAAATCTGCTGGTATTTAAGCATTTATTAATTCTTATAAACGTTTTCTGCTTTCAGATTATTCATTCAAAATTATTATATTAATTTTATATTAATTATTATAATTGTTCATTAATTTACAATAATATATGAAATTTGGGAAATTGCTTATCATTAAATTATATAATTTAATATAATATTTAATACAATTTAATGTATATATTCAATTACACACACACACATCATCATCATCACAGCATAGGTCATGTCCTGTAAACAAAAAAAATTCTAGCGTTTCCTGACAACTGTGGTACTTATTCATACAAGTTAGGCCTATGATTTGTGTTATATAAGCGCTATAGAAATATATAAATATATGTATATATATTTTATTATATCAAATTTAGGACTTTGCTGTCATTGGATGATTGGCTGTCAGTGGAAGTGTATTGAAACAATATATATTACGGCTCTATACAAATAAATGCAACGAAATGGAACAGAATTTTTTGGTTCCATCTCACCTTGGTGGTCTTGACTTTGTTGCCCATGCTGCAGCTCCAGCCCTTCAGATCCGGCAGAACTTTGCACTCCTCACCCTCCATACACGGCTGCATCTGACACCACCACTTCTGTGCTACTATAGATGCTGCAAAGAGAGAGAGAAAGATTTCAATACTCCCTTTCTCTGCTGGAACAGAGAAACTTTGGAGAAACACCTTAAACCACCATGTATCCAATATTTTGAGTGATGAGGCAATGAGGATTGAGAGCGTAAGGAACCTCAGAAGATCCGACTCTCATCCACTGTCAAAAGAAATGAAACTGCAATGTTCCATCTCTCTTTCCCAAAAACACTGAAGCTGCTGAAGGAGGAATGTCTGATTCCAGGCTGACTGTTCGAATCCATCACTCCACTGCGGGTTCTGCGCTAGCTGTGCTGTACGTCTTCAGGGATGAAGGCCTACCTTTATGTCAAGATGATAAGAGTTCGGCTGAGGAGAAGTTAGATGCAGTCAAGCTTTGGGCCTCAATTTTTAATTTGAACCAGAGATGAAGATGGTTTGTGGGGTTATAAACCTTTTAAGATGCCATGAGATCAAAACAGAAGTTTTGCTGTGCGTGGCCCACGACTATTGACCTGTCAAGTCCATTCACTGCACACTAACAGCCTTTCTCCTCTAGGAAATTGGATTAAAATACTGATGACTTATGTCCACAGCGGCCTGTATAAATAATCAAATGCTCTCATGTATGGCTTTTCTCTTATAGCATCTGGAACTGACTAGCAACAGCAAGCAGCAGATTAAAAATATATACATATACTCACACTAACTTCTCAGCTAACAATTTTAGCTTGTAAGAATGTCTTTGTAACGCTTCACTTAAGTAACAAAAATATTAAAGAGTGTGGCAACCAGAACGTTTTAGGTCTTTCATTTTTTTAATCCACAGCCCTTTTCTTCCTACATGTAAAAGCAAAATTAAACTCCACTCAATATCTTATGTCAATTTCTTGACTTAAAAACATCTGAGTCATGAAAAATACGGTAAAATGTGTCCAAGATAATGTACAGTCAGCTGGTCATTCTGCAAAAATAAACACTTTCAGAGTCCTAATTACCCGGTTGGGGATCATTTTGTGGTTTCTGTTGTGTTTACATATAGACACATATAGATTCAGCTGTAGAGATTTTGGGGTGTTGTCCCCATATAGCCGCTGGAGTCAGGTGCTGTTGTGTTGGCTCTCAGCGAGGGGTCGCGGGGAGCTGTCAGATGCATTAGAGGGCAGAAAGAAGATCAAGATCGATTGACCGGTCTGGTGAGGGAGGCTGTTGACATGTTATTAGACAAGCGGCCCACACCGCACTCCAGTGAACAGCAGGAAGACCGTGTCACACTCAAACGGACCTCTGACTCTGAGGTGACACACCAGACTGATGAGACCCACACAAATATGGGCAGCTAGACACTCGAAACAGGTTTAACACTGATGATATGAGCATTAAATCTTATAATAATAAAGCATAGAGAAGTATAAGAAATATATATATATATATATATAGATATATATACTGTGTATGTATATCTATCTATCTATATGTGCATGTATATATATATATATATACACACACACACACACACACACATATACATACATACATTCAGGGTTCTGATTTCATAAAAAATGCACATTTTGTTCAATCCTGCAAAAGCAGACAGATAATACAAACCAGTGAAGACACAGACAAACAGAAGCAGTCTTACCGTCCACACAGGAGGGGGCTGCTCTTGTTGTCCCAGCAACCTGCCCAGGGAAGCAAGAACACTTGACAGTTTGGGAACGTTCCTCGATTTTATTCTTGTTGCAGCAGCGGTGGGCCGCGATGACCTCACAGGTTCCTGCTTTGACGTGCACTGAGGAAAAACAACAAGGACACCGAGTCTATTAAAATCAACCAGCTGTTTCAACCTTCCCTTGTCAGGGAATGAATCGACAAAGCACTAACGCACACTCTGCTGTTTGCTGCGACTACAGTGGAAATAAATTCCACGACGTGCAATTTATTCCGTGCAAACGCACACGGTTTGAATCTTCACAGGTCTGAGATCAGAAAACATTCTCAGCAATCAGCTGGTTGTGTTTCATGTTTCACTTTTGCAATTATTGTAAAACGTAATGAAAGTAAAACGGTTAAACAGTTAATTAATAATCACAGACCATTAAGGGTCCTTCAGCCAGTTTGTTTTTCCTCTGTTGGGTAATTTATTACTTACCTCTGAATGCAACAGCAGGTTAAAACATTACAGAGCAAATAAAAATGTCTGTATTTAAACATCATTTGTGAGCACTAAATTGAGGAGTTTAAAAAAAGCATGAAAACATTTTGAAAGTTTAGTGTACCTTTCAAAACAGCCTTAATTGCATTGGTAAAGATTTTCAATTTAAGACTTGAGTTAAAAATTGATTGAAAAAGAGGCCTCCATTTTCCCATTAGCCGGCCAATCTCAAAATCTCATCAACAACATTAAAAACATTTTGCCTGCAATCAATAAAGGGCCTTTACCGAGCGCACAAAGGGGCTGTCGAGCGCCAGGCCGACTGAGGGCTTGAAAAGAAAACAGAGATTTAGCGATGCAGGAGTCGCAGGTGAAGGGCTGAACGCCTTTTGTGTGATTATCTCGCCGCCGGTGCGCACGGCAGGAGCAAAGTTCATTTCCAAAAAGTTTAAGCGGATGCAACCTGAATATTCAGCGCTGGAGTTTGTTCCAACGGCTTACAGAAAATGACTACTTTGACGAATTCAGGGTGGCCCATTGAACCTATTTGTGTGTCTTTTAACCAAAGCATTTTTAAATCTATAACCAAAACAAATTGAGGTGGGTCAATTAACAAGACAGGATAGTGACTGGATTTCTACTTACAGTGCAGTAACATTTCAGAGGTGAGTTAAGTAACATGACTTACTGTAATTTAAAAGTACAGTACAACACCCAAACCAACAATTTTGTAAATGTTTGCTAGATGTTTCTATATTAACTTAACATATACTGTGTTCTGACTATGAGAAAAACTGTGGCGTCACCACAACAAAATCAACCTTATGAAGCCCATGGATAAATCTGAGACACATACTTAGTGCTAATGCTAAATACACTGAGAAGTTTATAAATGCCTAGTTATTAGAGTTTCACCCAAGAGCAACAAATAGATTCTTTATAATGAGTAAATTCCTTATGTTTCTTTCATTGTACCCAGCATCAGATATTAGCACAGAAGGAGGCTGACTGTGAACTTTATTAGTCACAGAAGTGAGTCTGTGAACCATGAATACAGCAGCGTTTAATAAATACAACAAATGGGCTGCATAAAGTGATGTTTTTTTCCAGTCTGTCTTATGCCTTAAAATGAGTTTGACACCCCCGTGTTGGAGCACAGGCGCTCGCAACGCCAACATTACGGTTCAATTCTCTTGCAACATGCACAATGACATGCGTGTCTCAAATAAATTGCATTGGATGCCATGTAAATTATAAATAAAAATGATATACCCAAGCTAAAAAAATCTTGAGCGCTGCTTTTTAATTTGGCAGCAGGAATTAACAGTTTCTGTATTTGGTGTTAATCAAAGTTTGTTCCTTGACACAAGGTCACGGTGAAACTGAACCAAATTCACAAAACCGAGAAGGTGTAACATTGCTGGAACAGAACGTTTTGGCACAGACGTTGAGTTCAGAACCGACGCAGGAAAATCTGATCCTGGAACAGTCTTCCACCCGCTGTGGGAAATCTTTGGTTTGGATCACTTCCTTCATTAAGCTGCAGGAACAGTCTGGAAGGGGCTGAAGAAACAGTACGAACTACTGATTAAACCACAACTCTTTTCCTCAAGGTCATAAACAAGCCAAGCGCACCAACACACAGTACATGTGCACACGTGAGACATCGACCGCTCTGTAGATTCTGAAGGCGGTTGTTTTGCAACATGCCCCGGGCCCGACAAAGAGAATTAAACAGTTACTTCATGGCTCTATATATGTGTCAGTGACCGGAGACCTTTTCTGTCTCTGGACATCTGTGCAAAATTTCCATGGACTTGCAAGAGCAGCGATCGATATGTTTCACTTAAGGTGCCCGGACAGTCCGTCCTGGAGTCAGAGAACGTCTGCTTTATGAGGCATCTGAGAGCTAACGGTGATGTGAGCTGGAGCTCTTAGACACGGCTTTCAACACCAGATCACATTCATTGATCTCTGATCGACAACAACCAACATGCCAGAGAAAGATCTGCAATAGACACGACGCAAACGGACCACAAATGAACAACCCAAATGAACCACAAGCACATAAACTTCATTTGAACTCATTTATGCTATTTACATTGTTTATCAATAGGAATTTTTTTGTCAATAATATTAATAGAAAATGACAATAAATAACATTTTTTGAACACATCTACTCATTATTACCCATAAAAAGTCATTAAAACTATGAAACGGTATTAACAAAAGTATTGAAAACTTATTCGGTAAATAAACTCTTAATAGTCATAATTTATATTCTTCAAAAAAGCCACATTGCTGCTTCCTGCTCTCTCCACACCCACAGCAGGTCTGTACTCTCCAATTTATATCCAAATCTACATATCCAACTTTATGAAGTGCCACCTGGAATATTTTGACATGGCACTGAAGGAGATCTCATGCATGCTGGGAGCTTCTTAAGTAGCAGTGCTTTATATTTATGTTAAGATTTTGTGTTCAGCCAAAATCATAAAATCACGTTTGGAGCGAGATGAGTTCAGTAAAAAATGACTTTTCATTCACTTTCAACCGTTCCAAGTCGCGATTCACAGCATGGCAACGCGACACAAAATTGGCCACTTTTCTAAACAAAACTAAATAAAGCTAAAAAAATAAACATATGTTTTTTCCAACCACCCAAAAATTCTGTCAAGCAATGACAAACATATGGTTATTTCACAGGATTTGCAAATGTTGCTGGCACTTGTCAGATGTGGTTAGGATGGAAAAGTCTCCGTGCAGTTTCTCATTAATGCAAGCTGAAGGGTAAAATCATCTAACATTGGGATGTGTGACATTCTCCACAAGGGTAAAAGGCCATTTAAAAATAAAACGGAACAGATTGCTGCCTCAGACGCGAGCGCGAGAACTGAGGAGGTTTATCAACCTCGGGTTTCACCGTTGTGCTTTTTCAGTTTGTCATTAGTGAGGATTCTGAAGATGAGACGTTCCTTTTCTCTGAATTGTCAGCCAATGTATTGACAAACAACAAAAAGGAGAGAAATATCTATCTAACATGTCCCTGCTAAGCTTCTATCGAATTAGCATAACACAGCCATCCTCTGCTTAGCTGAGAGAGAGAGGGAGAGAGAGAGAGAGAGACAACAGACTTTGTGTTCACAAAATTGCTATTCAAAGGTTGTTTTTCCTCCTAGTAACACTATGATGAAGAGGCAATAAGAGAATGAGAGAATAACACTTAACTGTTAAAGTAAAAGCTGCCTAAATATCACATGTAGTTCAGACAAAACGTGTTAAACAAATGATTAAACTATCATTAGCCGAGGACACGTCAAAACAGTTATTATGTTGTCATGCTAAACAAAGGCACAAAGGGATTTCATTAAAGGTTCAACACGCATTCATTGAATATGTCAAGGCAAATCTCTTATCTGTCAACTCCACATGCATGTTTTTAACACAGACCATTGTTTGTAGCCTTGAGGCTACTCAGCGAACAGGGAGCGTTTACTAACGTTCACTAAATGTTCTCTCAAGTCATCAAACACATTAGTGCCATAACATAAGTAGATTTACATATCATATCAAAGATGTTATTCTGAAGTAGTTAGTAAATTATTTCAAAAATGTTACATAAAGTAAAACACGTTTTTAAAAAACTAAGCATTAACATTAATACAAAGTCTAAACCTTTTGTTATTTTGAAACGTTAGGGAAATGTTCTTACAACCTGAAATTTTGACCTGCATGCCACCCACAGTGATAGTTTCTTTGACTTTGTAAATGGCAAAGTAAACCGCCACATCAGCTCCATACAGTGGCCACAAGAAAGCATCTGTGCGCTTCACCCACTTCAATATCTACTAGGAGCCACTGTATGGTGCTGAAACAAGAGCTGCAGGTTTGAATCCTGCCAGCAACATGTTCTAATTCACAAACCAAACATCAGATCCCAGTTCAGCCAGGCAGTCAGAAAGTTCAACACGTAACCAAGCAAACCACCTCCTCCACAGAGTCCTGGCAGTCTGACTCCTCAGCCCAAAGGGGTTGACAGACAATATCAGCCTCAGCGCTTCAATGGAGCAAGAACGGTGTGTGTGTTGCTTTATATCCTCAGTCTGATATGTTTAAGATAGACTGACTCCTCACAGCAGTAAAGAACCATCTGTTCCACCATCAATGTTCTGTGTTCAATGAAGAGGAAGGGTAATATTGATTTAGTCATCCGAGAGTTAAATAACATCATGAAGTATTCATTAACAGTGCACTGACCAGATCACAGCCACACAACACCTTTTAACTTCTTCAAACTCATCTCAAAAGGCAACAGAAGTCACAGTTTTACTCTTGTAAGTGTAGTTAAAAACCCAGCAATGTGCTACCATAATGAAACTCTAAAATATTGCTTCCACAATGCAATTTAAATGCTTATTAAAAAGTAATGGAAAAATCTTTCATTTTGATGCGTTTTGCTCTGCACGTATATAAACTAAACAAATAATGCATAACACAAACAGTATTACCAAGTCTATATACAGTATATATCAATAAAAAATAGGATCCGGATAATCCATTTACACACAAAAGCTTTTTGTTTGTAAGAGAGAAAGATGTTTAAATATTAATTTTGATTCGGTTACCTCTGTTTTAGGTGGCGGCCGCAACCCTTTCTACTTCCATTATATATTTGTAAGAGAAATTAGAAAATATGTAGGACTTAGAAAATATGTAGGATTTTGAGAATATATATATTTTTGCATATTTACTGTATTTATATTTATTTTATTTGTGTGTATTTCATATATTCATACACACATCTATATTTTAATGAATCACACACAATAAGTCACTAGGATCAAGTAATTAATCTTAACGTAGATTTGACGTTGACTTCAGGCTTAACCTGTGTGTCCGGCAGCTTCATTGGGTTTAACCCGAGTGTAAACAGAAGCTACATTAGCCTCATTAGAAACAACATCAGCCACATTTTCACATGAGCGGCGACTTAACACAGAAAAACGTTCTTAAGTTCTGTTCAGCTGAACTTTTACTGTTAGCACCTTCTCCATCTCAGCTAACAATCCATTTCAGGTTGTAAGAACGTTTCCCTAACGTTTCCATTAGGTAACAAAAACAAAATGTTATTTTGAGAATCCTACCAATGTTCAAAACGTTCAGTTAATAACAGCATTSAAACATTTTAAATCTAATGTTTATAAAACATTTCACTAACAACTAAGGAGTAAACTTATTAATATATATGATGTATAACATTAAAAAAAACATTCTAATAAAACTACTGCAAAAACATTTTTGACAACTTTGAGAGAACTTTAAAAGAACCATTAGCCAATGTTCTAGGAATGTTCCCAGTTAGCTAGGACGTTGCACTGCAGGAAA